>JAOTON010000611.1:600000-855705 GCA_034440635.1 Lepas anatifera | reverse complement strand
CTTGGGGAATTACAAGAATGCGCTGGGCGAGCAAACAAATTAGAACTACATTGGACCCCCGCGACATTTCATGGGGAATACGAGGGCAGTCGGTAAGGGAAACATGCTTGATCGAAGGGATCCGAGGTGGCAGCCATCTTTTTTCTTGGGAGCGGAAATCTGGCCTTCTTGTTTTTTAATTTTTCCGATTTTTCTCTACAATCGCAAAAAGTTAAATAGGAAAGAACACGCATTTAGGAAATTCTTTTTCTTACAGAGACATGTTTCTAATCCAAAGTTATTGTCTCGAAATTTAGTATATAACTATCAGCCATATACTCAGAAGGAAATTTTCTAATGGTCTTATTTTCAGAGAAATGTATTACACTGAAGGCCACAGCACAACAGAGCTGGGAGGCACTTCCTGTTCAAAACTGCTGGCAAGGAATTTTCCAGGAATGCGACTTAACTCTTTTTAACCGCTTATGTAAATATCGTGGAACAAGATCTATGCACCAGTGCAGTGTGCTTATGTTTATGGGGGTAACGACGAGGCTTCGATATCATATATTGCGCTAATTTCTCAGGAAAACAATTTAAAACCAGCACCATCTCAACAAAAATTTTGAAATAAAGTCTCGCAGTCCATGCCCATATATCTATTAATGATGGGTGTGAGTAAAGAATGAAGGGTTTACACAGACTGAAAGAAATCACAACGCCGTTAACACGAATTATGTAGTGCTGCGGTAATTTCCATACGTATTCTTACAAGGTTTGCACACCTAACGCGAATGTGAGTCATCGTCACCGCGTACTTTCGCGCTATCTTTTCGTTAAGGTCCGGGAATTCTAACTAGCATACCAAAAGCAAAACAGAGGATAACTCCTGATTTTCTACCCATGTTGCTAGGTTCACGGATAACACAAAAACAAAACATTTAGCTCCCCTTAATTGTCCAAGCCATTTTTCATTTGGTACTGTGAGAGAACACTCCGACTAAGACTTGTGGCAAATCCACTCCAGATCCCCACTATTATCTACCACAAGCACGGTCGATGAGATATGTTCGATAGAGCTTCGTACAGGTATCTACACTTTACATAGAAATAAAGCCAGCCATGTAAGCTTCAGCACCTCGCCTAAAATTTGTTTCTCTGGTCTATGCCCCTTTCTGTAGGGATCAGCTGGTTCCGCGGCGGCGTCCTGGTCATGTTCATCCCGTCAGTGCTGTTCTTTTGTACATGTGGAGCGAGGCAAGGCTGCAACCTCTCCACCTCATAACACAGCAGCGACGTCAAGCTCTTCAGTACTGACTGTCGGAGGGTCCAGCTGCAGGGTAGCCGCACCCAGATTAGTTGCTTCTTCTTCATCAAGCAGGACTGGGACTCAGCGGGTCATGGTCTGGCATGAGAACCAGCGGCCACGGACGGTGAGGCCCGATCAACAAGAGTCTCTTACGAGTCTTGGCTTCGACCACCGTTGGGTGGGTGTTGGCTGCTCCTAACACCCTGACCTGTGAGAAGAAGTTCTCCACCACGTCCTGGTTCACCCGTGACGTCAGAAAGTACTTGACGCCGTAGATGTTCTTAATAATGTTGAGGGGACATCGCAGAGCAGTTAAGGATATGATGAACCCGTTCTGGAAGGGCAGCCTGCTCTGGCTTTCATCGCGCCAGGAGTCCCGATTTAGTCGCGCTAACTAGATCAGAGAGGTGGCTGAGCAACTATAGTGTACTCGAAGCCGAACACCGACCGATAAGCCCCTGCCGTCAAGGATGCACCGAGAGCTACAGATGTCGAACACCTTATCGCAGGTGATGATGAACTAAGTCTGCTTGGCGAAACGCTGACCAAATTGGTGGAGCAGACTCTTTCCGACACGCTCGGCGAGCACTTAGGCTGCGGGGCGTACTCGCTGTCGCTCCAGGCCAGTCACCTGACGGGAGAGATTTGTTATTAACTTCACCATCAAAACTATCGACTGATGAGCAAATGTCATACGCGAACAGTTGTATCGCATATATCGTTATATCGAGCAAGTAGCAGACACTTTTGTTAAATATTCACAAGCCGGTGATTTACGGTTCTTCAACTTAAAACCCTGAGACAAAATACATCCAGTTTTCACACTTTGGTCTTTACTTAAAACTGACAAAATCTATTTTGAACTACCCACTGCAAGGTTCATTACCTCTTTTTATTCACTAGGGAACCACGGGCCTTTCTGATTTCCGATTTTTCCACACCAGTCATCCCCAGTCCAGCGATCCCAGAAAATAATCCACGGTCCGTCAAGTACCAATTGTAGTCACGCCTACTATTTTTTCCGCACCTTCACCTGAGATAAAAAGTACTCGTTTATAAGCAACTACCACGTTCCCGATGCCCGAGCATAATAAAATATATGTTTATTTGAATGAGTGACCTGAGCTTACGCACGCACTTAACGATGCTTCAGTCAATTACTAAACTTCATAAGCAGATCCAGGGGGGAAGTCGGCGCCCCCTGAAAGGTCCATGGCGCCCCCTGAAATGTCGCTTCCCAACCCCCCAGGATTCGAAAATCAGCGCCCACCTATAGGATTTTGCGCCCATCTCATAGGTTTGCCGGTCAGAAGTGGCGCCCCCCCCCGGGCCGGATGGCGCCCCACCCCAACGGGAAGATGCCCCCCCCGATCGGCAATCCTGGATCCGCCTATGCTAATCTTTGAGTTAAGTTTGAACTTTCACCCGATAGTCATACGGTCAATTGTGTCACTGCAAGTTGAATGGGACATAACAATCATACAAATGTTTTAAACCAGATGGAAAAGTGCGCTCCCGCGTTCGGAATCAGTCCACATGCTATGGAAACACTAGCGGACACAAGGGGGAGGGAAAGCGGCCATGCTCCTCCAAAATGGCGAAAATTTGAGCTTATTTTCTGAAATAAAAACTTTACAATTTCTCCCGGGTACTCCCCAACGATGCTCCTGCGCCCGCTCCCTGCAGGGAAATCAGTTAAACTTCACGTTTAACACGCGCATTGACGGGGGCGGGTACCCGCCCCCCTCGGGTTTTTCGGAGACAGTAGAAAAACGGCGGCGCGTAGCGCCGCCGTACTTGGTATACCTTTTTCCTCATCATTTTTACAACTTCTGTGAAAATTTTAAGGTTAGGTCATCTCAGGTCAGGTCACCAGTACAAGTCAAGTGACCCGACCTCAAAAAAGTTTAAGATATCATAATTCGGAGCAGGGTGAACTTGTCCGATTGAAATTCATATCACATAATGGCCCCACCGAGTTCTCTAAAATATGTTCTGGTATTTTTGATATCGATGACCTAAGTTCAGGTACGAGGCATGACCTCTCCATTGGAAATACATGGGAAAAAATGGTTTTTACGGAATAACTCAGTAACGGATGGTGATAGAACATTTATTTTAGCTGCATTAGACTCACCTGGGCTTTGCAGTTCTAATGATATGCATTTTATATAATTTGACCCTGACCTGACCTCAGGTCAGGTCAAATCCTTGATTTGACCTAGTAGGGTCAAATTATATATCATTCGATTCAGCTTGCTAAGATGATTCATACAGTTCAAGTCGTTTTGCTCTATCTTTACTTGTTCAGATGTAATGGCCGAAAAAACTGAGTTTACATGTTATCCCTATGACGGCATGTTTTGACCTCTCGTGACCTTAAATGTGACCTGACAAAAAATGGTTCGAATGTTTTCGATGGAGAAGTGGATGGGCAGCCCAACGCCGTTTACCGTTTTTCGCTACCTACCCTGGTTCTCGAGATCTTAGGGGGGCGGGTACCGCCCCCCGTCAATGCAAAGGTGGCTCAGACCCCCGTCAATGCACGTGTTAACAGAGACAAAAACGAGAGTGAATGGGAGTTTGATACACACACTTGCTACTGCGCACCTGTATGTGCTTCCACTGGAGCATGGCAAGGCTGTCACTCGGTGTTGTCCTTCGCCAAAATTTGCTGGAAGAAGTCCTTGTCCAGTACCGGTACTTCTGGACTTTGAAGCCAATGACCCTGGCCCAAGATGTGGTTCCTCAGCAGCTTCAGCAGGTGAGGGATGTCAAAAAAGTGTAGATCTTTCTGCAAAAGTCAAAATACACCAAAATGTAATATTCCAAAATGTTAAAAGGTAATGCCTGGAGGAATAATTTTGTTCTCTGGATTATCAGCTGGTATTATGTTCCAATGGAGTAATTATGTTGTTTAAAACATTTTACCTTGCTAGGCAAGTGCAACTTTATCAATTAATACAAGATTCTATTTTCAAGCAGTGTGATTTCTTCTTCAGTGAATTAGGCAGGAGTAGAGTGTCACTTCCTGCATGGAAAGTCTACTATGCCCATGGTTTCAGCTCAGTAATAAGCGTAATAACAAAATTTCTTTAATGATTTAAGAAAAATGAATTAAATTATTAGATTTATTAAAAAATGAATTAAAATTAAAAAAACTTTGACCAGATTTTGAAGCAGATACTATTTCTTATCAATGAGCCCTACAAAATACAGCAATATGAAAGCATCACAGCACAGAGGTGCTGCCACATACATTGTCAATTTTTGAGGGAGAATTTTCAATTACGGGTCACAGTGCCCAGAATTGAGAGCATGCTTATTACTGGAAATTTTGGCCACCATTTCCCCGAGACTGACACAAGTAAAGACAACACTTATATGTGATACATATTTTCACAATTATACTCCTTGTCTTATCATTATATCAATGCATTTTTCATTATATTTGGCTTTAAAAAATCCACAGCATAGCAAATAGGTTCTAAAGAAAACTGACTTTGTTAAACTAATGGAACTAAATAAATGAGCATCACCATGGAACCAAGGAAAACATTACATCCAAATAATTATGAACACACTGTGTTATTACAGCTTCATTAACATATCAGCCATGTCATACAAGAGAGCACGGCCAGTACTCGCCCCCCAGATTATTGACAGACAAACCGAACTACTGCACACTGCTAACTAGCCACTAACACTAATTTACCTCTTGATCCAATCAGAGATAAACTTCACAAATCCAATGTCAGTGTGGAGCGCCTAGACATGGATCTTATACCTACCTACTCAAGAGAGGAGGTCAGTGAGCATGGAAAAGGAAACTTGACCACTTACTATGCATGGCTGGAAGCCAGCCTGCAGAACATGGCAGATTTCAACGAGATCTCGTTGGGGCAGCCTCGGGGCAGACCTACCGATTTTGGGCAGCTTTTGATTGAGCTTGGGGCAGAGGGGGGCTCTTGGGGCAGGAACTAGTACTTGGGGCAGCAATCAGTCCGGGTAATCACCGGAGGAAGAATAAAAAATAATTAAAAAAACGAATATCATTTATTAAAATTGCGCTGGAAAACGTAATTTGTCTCAAAAGCGTCATATTTGTCGTCAAGCAAAATATTGTTAAAAAGATACTAAACAAAGGAAATTTTTCATTGATGTAAAGTGCCTGGAAGTGAATAAAAAATTAAGGCAATAGACGCCTTTTTGAAAGCTAAATTTATATTTATTTTCTAAATTTGTAATTCAAACTTAATTTTAGCTAAATAAAACAATCTTAGAACTCAAAATGAAATTTCCCTGTCTGTACTTTTTTTTGCATTTCCTTCGCTATATTTTGATCGCCAAAGGCCGGCAAATAAATCTTGCCAGCCCCCTCCCTAGAACGAATCCCGGTCCGTGATGTGACGTCACATGGACGTAAGGGGATCTTTCTTCGCTTGGGTCTCGTGAAAATATTCCAAATTTTGAGATGCTTTCATGCAAATTTGAGAAAAGAGAAGGGAAAAATGCGTTAGCAATGGAAAAAAATTATCATATTCGAAAATAGTTGTCAATTGAAATATCAATTGATCAATTGATCGATTGATACGGCTTGAAAGAAGGGATAAATGACGTCACCAGGGGGAAAACTTTGCTCGTAAATATACCTTTGAATAAAGGTATCTTTGAAATTGTGCATCATGAATGCAAAATAGCCGCTGTACGTGAGTTTCCATTGCTTTGGTACCTGAACGCTCGTGGGTACGTTGTTGTCGTCGGTCGGATGCACAGTTTTATTGTATTTGTGGGTGTTTTGTTTAAAATGGATTAGATAAAACTTGTATCGGTACAAAAATTAACCCCTCCCGTTGGAGGAGTCTGCCCCAGCCACCAAATTTCTGCCCCAATTGGGGCAGGCTTTGGGCTGCCCCAAGCGCCTCGTCGAGTCACCTGCCACGTTCTGCAGACTGGGCTGGAAGGAAACAGATGCATCGTTGCTGGATGTTTAGTGCGACATTTGAACTCTACATATTGCAGGTGTATTTTAAGTACTGCAGAAGCAAGTAACGCTCCCTTGGCCTCCCCTTCATTCCAGAATATTTTTCTTCGGCAGCCCCATCGCTTCTGTCTAGGGACGATAATCACACCTTTACCTGCGCGACAATTCCCATGAGCACACACCTGGACAATCAAGCAGGGGTGTAATTTTCTATCTCTTTGGGGGTGCCTGAGCACCCCCAATCCTAATTTGAGCACCCCCAATCATGTGCTGAGCACCCCCAATACATGTGCCGCCCCTGGCTTATCACCACTGCCCTGAGCAGTCACCCGATCTTATCACTGCTGCCCTGATTCGTGCCGCCCCTAACACGTTTTCCGTCCCGAGCTCAATAACTTACACCCTGATTGGGCCCACCTCTGACTCATCAATGCCGCCTGGCTTTTCACTTTCCCTCAGTGCCGCCCGTGGTTCTCCACAGCCGCCCTGATTATTGCCGCCCCTGGCTAATAACTGCTGCCCCCTGACGAATAATTGCCGCCCCTGACTGATAACTGCCGCCCCTGACTGATCACTGCCGCCCGCTGACTGATAACTGCCACTGCTTGACTGATAACTGCCGCCCCTGGTTGATCACTGCCGCCCCTGGCTTATCACTGCCGCGCCCTGACCGATAACTGCTGCCCCCTGACTGATAAATTCCGCCCCCTGGCTGATCACTGCCGCCCCCTGACTGATAACTGCCGCCCCCTGACTGATCACTGCCGCCCCTGGCTAATCACTGCCGCCCCTTGACTGATAAATGCAGGCACCTGAGTGATAACTGCCGCCCCCTGACTGATAACTGCCACCCCTTGGCTGATAACTGCCACCCCTGGCTGATCACTGCCGCCCCTGGCTAGTCACTGCCGCCCCCTGACTGATAACTGCCGCCCCCTGACTGGTACCTGCCGCCCCTGGCTGATCACTGCCGCCCCTGGTTCATCACTGTCGTCTCCCGGAGCAGTGAGCGTCCTGGGGATATCCGGGGAGTGAGCGTTCTGTGGGGAGCATCCCTCTGTGGATATCACCAGCATCATGTCATATCTGAGAAGCGTTAGTTTAAATGTCATGTATTCATCCTAGGAGAGTTTCAGGTTTTACATAACGTCGTATTTCATGTGACCTAGTCGCTGACCTTAGTATGTCGTGTGAAATTGTATAATAATTGTTGACGCACCAAATTCCAAGGTCATGCGGCGTCGCCAACCCTCACCCTGTTGGAAAAGATTTTGGGGATCAGATAAACTTTTTTAAAGGCTCCACTGGGACTTGAACCCGGGACCAGTGGCTTAGAAGACAAGGATGCTATCCACTAAGCCACCTCATCCCCATGTAAATTTCTTTATTCTAATCTTTTCAGTATTTATATCTAATTTTATTGTATTTATTTTTTTATATGTGTGTTATATAATCTTCTGATACAATTTTCACAACCTGACTTGTTTTACCACGTGACTTGTTGAAACTAGCGCGGAAATGTCCTATTTACGTATTCTATTTAGTGATATGGGCGCCGTATAACCCTATATGTCGGTGCGTCCCAAAACCCCAATCTGATGATGAACTGTCTCCCGGCCGATCACTGCTGCCCCTGGTTCATCAATGCCGCCCTAATTCATGCCACCTCTGGCTCATCGATGCTGTCCCCAGCATACTTTGACCCAAATGCGCGCCACCCTGACTCATCGCTGCCGCCCCTGGTTCATCACTGCCACCCCCTGGCTGATCACTGTCTTCCCTGGTTTATCACTGCCGCCCTGATTAATCATTGCGGCCCTGATTCACGCCGCCTCGGTCTAATTAATGTTGGCCCTGCTTTTTAATTAGCCCATGTATGAGCCGTCATTGGTTAGACACTTCCTCTCTCGAATCCTTACTGTCCCCCGGCTGATTACTGCCGCCCCTGGTTTATCACTGTCGAGGAGAACAATCCGGCCATGGCCCCCAAAACCGGTCAAGCTTAGGCCCTGCTGTCTATTTGTGAAGAACCATTCACTAGTGCAGAATGTAAAGTTGCATGGGATGCAATGATGAATAATAAATCCCTATACGTTTCAGGTTTTTCGAAAGAATTTATACAGCTTTTTCTGGCCACATTTGGAAACAATCGTCATGAGTTACCTTAGACAAGTGAAAGAAAATAAACAGTTTTTCGTCACTCAACGAAGAGGGGTGATAAGTTTGATTCCGAATCAGGGAGATCAAAAGTTGATAAAGAATAAGCGCGGGATATGTTTGCTTGAAATTGTGTACAAGATAACAGCTAAGGTACTGGCGAACAGGATAATGACGGTTATAAAGTTAGTGGCACCAGACCAAACAGGTTCTATACGCGGAAGATACATTGGTATGCATATTCGAACAATCACAGATGTTATAGAGTACTGTGAAACCGATCAATTGAGCGGGATATTGATGACTCTTGATTTTCAAAACACTTCTAATACCGTCGAGCATAAGTTCATTTATGGCGTTTTAGCGAAATTCAATTTTGGACCAAATTTTATTGAATGGGTAAAGATATTGCATACAGGTATAGAGTTAACGGTCATTAATAACGGGTATACATCCGAAACGTTCAAACCTTCAAGGGTTCTCCAACAGGGGTGTTCGGCCTCAGCATTGCTTTTTTGTCTATTGGTTGAGATACTCGGCATTAAAATCCGCAACGCACCATCTATTAAAGGGAAGGTGGCACCTCCATAACGTGATTTTAACTGATATAGCTAAGTTGTAAAGCAAGTCGGAAAACCCGGTATTCAATATATCATTTGTCTTGGAACTCGAGATTTCCGTAGAAAAAAGCTGAAGCCTACCTGCAATGTAACCCTCATGTACCCCTGGCATCAGGCCACAGTTGTCATGGCTGTTGGTGTGACGACATATGCTGACGTCACAATGAGCATCAGCCAATCGAAGCCCTTGAAGCTTTTCGAGTATGGTAGTGGTTGCCAGATCATGACATCATCCACAGGCAGATATTTATTTATTTTTCAGGAGTTGTATTTAAAAAAATCAAAATATTGAGCTTATTGTACATTTTTCAGAGAAATCATGAGTGATTTCATTATTTTCGGCTAAAAGTACGCCAAATTACACTAAATTCAAGGATTCGACCAAGGTGCCACATTCTCTTTAAAAGGAATTGTGATATCTGGGCAAGAGGTTAAGATATCTCAGTACATTGATGACACGACCCTTTTTCAGAAAGGTGTAAATTCAGGCAACGAGTCACTAAAAGTCATTCAAGATTTCGGAGTAGTTTCTGGTCTGTAACTTAACCTGTCAAAAAGCCATTTTATGTGGTTAGGCAAAGAGACGAGTTCCCAACGGTTGATTTGCGGACAAGTTCCGATTGTACAGGCCAAAGTACTTGGAGTAGAGTTTAGTGCTATATATAAATGTGAGGAGAAAAATATGCGTCGCGTTGATACCAGAATGCAAAATACTTTGAACCAATTGTCACAGGGTTTTTGAAGGGTAGAATAACAATCGCAAAATCTTTGCTGGTCTCCCACTTTATATATATTATTTCGGCTGTGCAAATTGATAATAAGCACTTGATAATGTGCCCAATGTAGAAAATATTTACAAAGCGCTGCACTTATCGTGGCTGGAGAAAATAATATCCAACAATGATGCACCTTGTTCTAAAATTTTACAGTTTAGGTTGAAAATTCAATGTGGGCACATATTGCACATGAACTACGGATGTAAATGGATTAAATTTACTTTACTAATTTACCACGCCAACACTCCCTGTAATTGGGCAAGTGTGCCTGTTGGGAATGGCCCTAATAAAAAAATCAAAAAGTGACATTATATTACAAGCAAATGTTGAAATGGCTAAAGGAAGTTTTGCCTATTAAAGAGCCACAAAACGGAAAAGACGTGCGAAAACAGTTTCTTTGGAATAATCCAGCGATAAATGTGGGGGACAATCTCTGTTTTGCCGTAGGGTATATGAAAAAGGTTTGAATTTGATTGACGACTTTTTGTCATGGCAAAGTCTTCCTTATTTTTGTTAGGGCAAAAATAAAGGGCATGTACGGGTACAGTGGAGTTTTCATATTTATTCATATTTACAGAACAATACACTCGTTGTTTGGAGAGATATCGCTGTTTTTGCTCTCTTTTCTTACAGTGTTAAGTCCTTTGTTTTTATTCAATTTTCACCCACTCTGCCATACGCGTCGGAAAGGGGGAGGGGGGGCAGGGGGCCTGGCCCCTCACTTTTGGTCAAAAATTTCCTGATCTCGGAGAGAAAACCGGACATTCTTATAACCAGCCGCTGCGGGAGGCAACGAGAAGCCCAAATTCGAACAGTTTTTGGTCCTGACGTTGAAAGTTTTTGTCAGCATCAGGTTGAAGTTTGGCTGTCCCCCCCACTTATGCACTCTGCCATTCCGAGGGTAAAATGTGACCCCGCAAAACTGATATCCTTCAATCGTGGATATATTTACAACTCAGATTTGATTATTGGAAGACGTATATGTAGCCTTGGGATGTCGCCTAAAAAGCAAGCATGTTTAGGAGTAGCTGAAGAATACCTGTCCAATATTAAAAAAATGTCCCCTGTACTATTAACCCTCGCTCCACCGGGGGCCATCGATGGCCCCCCCTAAGGTTTTTCCGGGATAGCAGAAAAACGACGAGGCGCAGCACCGCGGTTGAGGGCTCTACTTCTCACTGCATCATTTTCCCATCATCCCTGAAATTTTTTACCCCGGGTCACCCAAGGTCAGGGTCACCAGACGAGGTCAACCAAGGTCACCTCACTTCACCTTTAGAGCTCTGTAAGAGCTACATTTCAAAGTCGATTGATTTGAAACTTCCTACACTTCATGACCCCTCCAGGGTCTACAAGGTGTATATCCGGGATTTTTCGATTTCGTGCCCTGAGGTTAGGTCACCAGCCGACCTCTCCCATTGGAAAAGCATGGGGAAAAGCTATTTCATGATATAAAAGCCACAAAAATGATTGCAAATACTCAGACTGCTCAGAACAACGTTTTTGGAAACCCTTTCACGGATCCCAGGGGTCATATTTGCCCTTTGACTTTTCCAATGTCATCCAAGGTCACCAGAGGTCAAAAACAGTATTTTGACAATAACTTTTGACCTAATTGAGCTAGAGCGGTGAAACAAACACCATCGTGTTTGTCTGGTCACTGGCTTTCATTTGATATACGGCAAGGTCACTTTTTGACCTTTCGTGACCTCAGGTCATATTAGGTCACGAGGTGACCTCTGGCGGTCAAACCACTGGCGGGAGGTCTTTACGTTCCACATAGCGGAAAAAGTACTGGCAATTTGCTATCAAATGTACTTTACCAGGCCTCAATAGCTCTAATGACATAAGAGTTATGCCCAGTTTGCTTAATCATTGCATATTTGAGTGAAAATAGCCGATCTTGACCTAATTTGACCTCTGGAGGTCAAACCATTGACCTGAGCACTAAAACATGCGAAGTAATTTCTTACTGAATTCACGCGAGCTTTCTATTGCACTTCGCAGATTTGCGCTAACGCCCATATTTTCGGAGTTAGAGGGGGGCCATCGATGGCCCCCCCGGTGGGGCGAAGGTGGCGCCGGACCCCCCGGTGGGGCGCGGGTTAAAGGCGCAAAAAACGATGAATGACAGATTTGGTGCAATGAAGGGATGCCGCCCCATAACGCCGCCGCCCCTATGGGGTGCCGCCCCCACCGACTGAGCACCCCCAAAGATTTTTGGAAAATTACACCCCTGCAATCAAGTAACTATGAAAATATTGGCCATCACTCCCCAAACTTGCTATAGAAAAGACAACACACACAACCTGCAATATACACCGCCCTTGCACATAGTTTATGAACTGCGGCAATAAACAACAAAAATCAACATTGGTGGGCACATGTGTGGTGGCAAATAAATGGCGCGACTGACTTGCGCGCGCTTCCTTGGTCTTGAAAGATGCCAATTAATGAACTTGATTTAGCTTCACTTAATCCCAATATTTTACGAAAGCATATCAATAAAATTTACTTAAAACATTCTAGAAGTAATAAAAAGTTATTTGCAAAGACAAAAATTAGAAACTATCTCTAAATAGGGAAAATAATAATTTTTTCGTGGTACAGTGCTGGGTTCAAGCCCGAGCGAGACATTTTCTTTGCACCGTTTACCCCCTTACCAAGACTACCAAGTCAGCAAAGAAACTGCTTTGTCCTGGATTTTTTGGATAAAATATTTGTTTATTAATTATACTAGAAAAATTTAAAATGTAACGATTTTTCATATTCAATGATCATGTAAAAGAAAACTAGTCTCGAGCTGGTCTCGAGGCCCCGCCTTCAACATCTGTCAAACTGTGCACCTATTGGTCCATTGTTTAAATCCGGCCAAAGTTTTACCTAGTGTCTCTATCACAGAGTTATATTCAGAGAGTGGACGATCCCATTGGTTGCTATGGCAGCAGCAGGGGCTTCGTCAGCTGTTGCGCTCGAAGGACGCGACAATTTCGGTGCGTTAAACAGATAGGAAAAATGAGTGTTTTTTCAACGCGGCCAATTTAAGGAAATAGGCTATCCTGAGTTTCAAAATTGGCTTCAAACTCATCGCTAATGTTTTTTTCTTCAAAGAAAGCATGTGCCCAGGAAGTGTGACAATGGAAATAGTAAAATACTCCATTATTCCGAGGGCATTACCAGACATGCACATCTCAGTATTTATGTCACGGAAAGAGAATTAAAAAACAATCGGAAGAAGCTCGGTTACTTTTTTAGAGAGGAAAATGTTAAAGCTACAATCTGCACAACTATTTGTGTCACTTGCTTCATCTTACGGCAAATTAGAGAACGGAAACCATAACCACTGCTGGGTCTGGTGCCGACCTAGTCCTATTTTGTTCAGCAATTTACCTGCGTAGTAGTTTTAACGGGGATAGCGGTACCTGGGTCGAGGGGGACCTATTGTCTGCCGGCGTATTCATATTAGCGTGCCAACCGTACATGCTTCAAATCAATTTCGGTCCAATATTACGTCCACAGCGAAGCCTACTTTCTACGCCTGCTGGAAGCTTTTTGGGGCAATGCTAGGACACGGTCATGAAAGGCTAGCAACTGGTAACACCAATGAATGAAAGCAAAAGTAGTCATAGCTACCCTAAGCCTCGGGATGTACTTAAAAATCCACAGTACTTACAGCTTATTGTCAACCATCGCTCAGGCGGTTGGAGAGGTCGCACTGAACTTCAGTCGCGTGATAATGCAGACGGGTTGTAGCATGGCTTGAACACTCTGTTGTGGTATCCGTTACGCACACTGTGAATCATGAGATCGATTATAATTGGAATGAAGACTCGGTTGAAGACGTCTTGATATTTGCCAATCGCTTTGAGAAAAATAACGTACAACTTGGTGTTAAATTGGTATCTGAACACCGAGATTAACTAGTTGGCGATGTTGTGCCGCCATCACAAAAGCACAAACTTCAAAAGTACGACGAATTCGATACTCTCTGTGACGGCATCTCAAAGGACACATGCCAGCGACGCCATGTCAAGCTCGCAACTGAAGCGGTCCACAGGAATTCGTTCAGGTGAGTTTGTTTTTTTGGTGTCGTCTCGTGCAAACTTTCCGAAAGATACTTGCGATTCTTGGCGCTGCGGCAACACCGGGAGGCGAAGCTTCAGGATTTCAGGCGGGGGGAGAGGGAGGGACGAGATGGATTTTGCGGTTAGTACCCGCAATGGATTTTGAATTGCCAAAACTCCCCATTCTCGGGCTGGGGAACCTGGCCCCTTCCCCCGTGGTGCCGGCTTCCATCTAAGCGTGGGTCCATGAATGAATGTTGATGTCAATGGAAATCCTGGATCCGCCTATGATGGGAAGTGACAGTTAAAGTGCAGTCGGGAATGCTTCTGGGGTGCACAATAGAGTGGAATGCCCAAACGTCAGGATGCAATTTAAATTCTAATTAGCTATGTGCAGTGACGGATCCAAGGGGGGCAAAAAGGCATTTGCCCCCCCCAAACGGAAAAGCTCGAGGCAAAACTATGTTTTTGCCCCCCCCGAAGTGGTCGACCTCCTTTTTTCCCCTGACTCCTTTTTTAGTTTATAAGCGAGATTTTGGTGCTTCAACTCTCAACTCCAAACAGAACCAGTTAAGTTCAGTGTAAATATTAGGCCTTGGACTGGAAAAAGGATCTCGAGCCCATCTTTTTCACCCCATGACGTTTCTTTTTCGCCTTTCGCCCCAAATACCCAAATTTCTACCGACAAGTGGTATTGTATCGCAGCTTTCACGGCGTGACGTTTTTTTGTTGTTGCTTTTTTTGCTTTTCGACCTTTGACTTTGGTTTGCCCCTCCCAAACCGACCGGCTAGATCTGCCACTGGCTATGTGCTTGCAAATGTGTGTTTACCACCGGTTTCTGGGCACTCCCAGTGACCTGTCTATATCGCGCCCAGACAGAGGCAAGAAACAAAGCGAAGACGAACTTTCTGTATATTGTTGCACAGTGAAAGAACAGACTGGATCAAACCGCTCAGTCGCCCAGTAAAGCTCAACGTCCAGCAGCCGTTTCCATAAAGGAAACGACATAGTGTAGTCTAGAAAAAGGAGTTCAAACGACTCATGATCTTGATTGAATGTGACGGAACCCTTAGCAGTGCTCAACAAGTCATGGTTCTCATTTGATTCCTTACGTTGCGATAACGGTCTACGCCTCATTGTTGGTGAACACTTCATATTATCCTCTATGAACAGGTGCAACAAGAATAATGGAACTCGAAGGAACGTACAAATATTTAGGTTTACTACAAAACAGCGTGTGTGGGACCTTTGTAAAACCATAGAGGAATGTGGAAAGACACGAATCAGTGATTTCGACAAAACTGGTGCTATCATGACGAGTGACGTTTCAAAACTTTACAGGACATTCAGTGTCCAGCCTTTTTCTTGAATGCATTGTTTGTGACCAGAGGACACACCATGTAGCACTCTGCGACTGGTAATGTCAGACAGCCGAGCTCAGATGCGCTGAAACAACGCTCGCGTCGCGATGGAAGCAAAAACTGGCACGGCTTTTTCAGCTAATCATTTGTGACACATTACATACTCAGTGGTAGGTTCTTAGTTCGCAAAAAAAGCAGTGCAAACATTTGTTTTCAGCACAGTCTGCGGATGCTTTCCGAGGTCCAAGAGGACCTTGATATCTTGATATCCAAAGAATCAGCAACACCAAAATCCCTTGCCATCACCGCATAACACTGCTGATATTAGAGATAAAGATTTAGCGTTTGTGTGTAAAAACTGTGGCAGTTACTCAAGTTACCCCGAGATGGGGCGAGTTAAGCCATTTGACTTTGACCTATTCATGATCAAATATCTTACACACCGACAACATTCAAGCTTTGGCTCACACATCATTTGAAAGCCAAAGGAATAGTCTTTTGAGCAATAGCAGAACACAGTCTATACATTGATCCATCTCTGAGATATTCTACCAAAATACAAATCATGTTCAAGTTTCAACTAGCCCCGGCATACGCGGATCCAGGATTGCCGATCGGGGGGCGCCATCCGGACCAGGGGGCGCCACTTTTGACCGGCAAAACCTATCAGGTGAGCGCCAAATCCTATCGGTGGGCGCAGATTTTCGCATCGGGGGGTGGGGAAGCGACATTTTAGGGTGGCGCCATTGACCTTTCAGGGGGCGCCAAGGGTCGATCAGGGGGCACGTGCCCCCTTGCCCCCCCTGGATCCGCCTATGAGCCCCGGTCTACTTATAATTGTTTGATCCCCCAGCCCAATATTCCGGCAAGGGGCCAGCACAATGATACAACCACCCATCAAACCTCTAAGACATGTGTATGCAAATTATACAATATGCTATAGGGAAAGTGCGAAATCTGGAATTTTACGAGCTCCCCAGGGATTTCTTGAACTCCCTGATCAGTTAGTGGGCTTGTGAAATCCCTTGGAGTTTCCACAATCACTGGCTAACCAGAGAGCTTGCAAAATTGACAGGATTTTGGGAGCTCATTGAAACTTGCATGAGTCTGCAAACTACCTAAACGTTTTAAATGATGGGCGAAATTCCTATTACACTCATTTTCAGTTTATATGACTATGACAAAATGTAAATTAGAAAAAAATAATTTAAATGAGAAGTGCAGAAAGAGCCCGATATAAGGGTCCAAATTAAGGTCAGTTACATGATGGTGCCCCCCCCGGGAAGGTGCCCCCGGTCGGCAATCCTATATCCACGTATGCTTTAACTGTCACTTCCCATCATAGGCGGATCCAGGATTTCCATTGACATCAACATTCATTCATGGACCCACGCTTAGATGGAAGCCGGCACCACGGGGAAGGGGCCAGGTTCCCCAGCCCGAGAATGGGGAGTTTTGGCAATTCAAAATCCATTGCGGGTACTAACTGCAAAATCCATCTCGTCCCTCTCTCTCTCCCCCGCCTGAAATCCTGAAGCTTCGCCTCCCGGTGTTGCCGCAGCGCCAAGAATCGCAAGTATCTTTCGGAAAGTTTGCACGAGACACCAAAAAAACAAACTCACCTGAACGAATTCCTGTGGACCGCTTCAGTTGCGAGCCTGGCATGGCGTCGCTGGCATGTGTCCTTTGAGATGCCGTCACAGAGAGTATCGAATTCGTCGTACTTTTGAAGTTTGTGCTTTTGTGATGGCGGCACAACATCGCCAACTAGTTAATCTCGGTGTTCAGATACCAATTTTACACCAAGTTGTACGTTATTTTTCTCAAAGCGATTGGCAAATATCAAGACGTCTTCAACCGAGTCTTCATTCCAATTATAATCGATCTCATGATACACAGTGTGCGTAACGGATACCACAACAGAGTGTTCAAGCCATGATACAACCCGTCTGCATTATCACGCGACTGAAGTCCAGTGCGACCTCTCCAACCGCCTGAGCGATGGTTGACAATAAGCTGTAAGTACTGTGGATTTTTAAGTACATCCCGAGGCTTAGGGTAGCTATGACTACTTTTGCTTTCATTCATTGGTGTTACCAGTTGCTAGCCTTTCATGACCGTGTCCTAGCGTTGCCCCAAAAGCTTCCAGCAGGCGTAGAAAGTAGGCTTCGCTGTGGACGTAATATTGGACCGAAATTGATTTGAAGCATGTACGGTTGGCACGCTAATATGAATACGCCGGCAGACAATAGGTCCCCCTCGACCCAGGTACCGCTATCCCCGTTAAAACTACTACGCAGGTAAATTGCTGAACAAAATAGGACTAGGTCGGCACCAGACCCAGCAGTGGTTATGGTTTCCGTTCTCTAATTTGCCGTAAGATGAAGCAAGTGACATAAATAGTTGTGCAGATTGTAGCTTTAACATTTTCCTCTCTAAAAAAGTAACCGAGCTTCTTCCGATTGTTTTTTTAATTCTCTTTCCGTGACATAAATACTGAGATGTGCATGTCTGGTAATGCCCTCGGAATAATGGAGTATTTTACTATTTCCATTGTCACACTTCCTGGGCACATGCTTTCTTTGAAGAAAAAAACATTAGCGATGAGTTTGAAGCCAATTTTGAAACTCAGGATAGCCTATTTCCTTAAATTGGCCGCGTTGAAAAAACACTCATTTTTCCTATCTGTTTAACGCACCGAAATTGTCGCGTCCTTCGAGCGCAACAGCTGACGAAGGCAGCAGTTCTGCCATAGCAACGGAGAGAAAGCCGTTGCTATGTCCACTCTCTGTATGTAGCTCTGTGGTCTCTATTGCTTTGGTAAATACATTACCGAAACTCTGCTGTGTATGAATTTTTTGGTCTGGTTGTTTTCAAAAGTTACCGCACTCGCTACGCTCGTGCCGTAACTTCTGTAAACAGCTTGACCAAAAAATTCACATACCAGCATCGTTCGGTAATTTATAATACCAAATAGCCTCACTTCGCTATGCTTTATCAATATGTATTTGCTTATTTAATGACAAAAATGGGAACATTTATTTAGGTTATTACGGATCCCTTCTTTCCATCATTAGAGATTGATTTAGGTAAAGGCTGATCACAATAAATACGCCTAGCTATATTTTGATGCCTAAAATGCAGAGCACCAGCATGACTGCAAGTGCAATGTAGGTACTTGATGGCCAGCTTTGTGATGCTGTGGAGGTGTGGGCGTGGTGATATAGTGGTTAGCAACCTTGCTTTCCACGCGAACAATCCGGGTTTAAGGCACGGCAGATTCCTTGTGCAAGGAGCAATTTGACTCCAAAGAAACCCCTCCAACAGGGAAAGAGTTGGCGACGCCATATAACCCTGGCATCGAAAGACGTCGCGCCTTTCGATGGCTCAGGGACGGCTGTTGCTCGGCATTTAGTGCAGGGTCCGTGTCCGATTCATATTTTGTGTTGGGATTGATATAATTGTTGGGGTTTAACGACGCACCAACTGCCATACGGCAAGGGTCATACGGCCACAAGGGTCACCAAGGGTCATACGGCGTCGCCAACTCTCACCCTGTTGGAAGGGATTTTGGGGATCAGATCGACTTATTCAGAGGCTCCGCCGGGACTTGAACCCGGGACCGGTGGCTTAGAAGACAAGGGTGCTATCCACTAAGCCACCTCATCCCCCGTGTTGGGATTGATATGGGATGGAGTTTGATTGGGACCAGTTCTCGGGACTCATTTGCAAACACTCAGGTAGTAGGCGCCTTGGTTTTTTTTCACGAAGCGCTCCTCCTCCAGGGGCTTGCAGACAGCGTAATTGCTGATATTTGCATATTCGTTGCGGGGGCCTACCTCAAAAGGGGGCAGTATCCCGCTGACCCCCGGTTCCTATGCCTATGCCGCCCAGGGGCGGCCAAATTATCTCGGAGGGCCCCAAGGTCCAGACCATGGCTCAGGAACCTAGATCAGTCAGCTCAAGGGCCCAGACCAGTGCATTAGCCTCGGGACCAGCTTATCAAGGGACCCTACATAAGCACAGGACCCCTAGAAGCTCATCACAGTGGAGCCCCAGATTCGCACAGGGTGCCAGATTAGCTTAGGGGCCCGGTTCAGCTTGGGGGTCCCCAGGTCGACTTATGTAGGGTCTCAAAACAGCTCAAGGGGCTTGTTCAAGCTCACGGATCCCAGCTTAGCTCAATGACGCTAGAACAGTTCAGGGGCCCCAGACCAGCTCAGGGCTCTTGTTCAGCACAGGCCAGCTAAGCTCAGGGGCCCAGATCGGCTGATATAGGGTCCTCTCTCATACCAGCTCAGGGGCTCCATTCAAGCTCACGGCCTCCAGCTTAGCCCAGGGACCTTAGAAGAGTTTAGGGCCCCCATACCAGATCAGGGGCCCCAGTTAAGCACAGGGGTACCCAGATTAGCTCAGGGCCCCAGCTAGGCTTAGGGGTCCCAGGGTGGCTGATATAGAGTCTCAGAACACAGTGGCGTAGCCAGGATTCGGCCAAGGAGGGGTCCGACTACCGTCGGGGGGCCCTAGGCCGGGGGTCCCCTTAGTAACCGGGGCCCATCTCCTATATCTTTTGTATAGTATTTTAACATTCACACGAAGGAAATTTTTTGTCCCTTTTTATTCTTAAGCATTTATTCTTATTTTGTTTATAGCTTGATTTTTTCGACCCGGCCAAGTGTTGGTAAACTAAGGCCACCAAATATTAAGGATGGCCCATACCTTATATGATAGCGTGGCTATAATAACAGCTTTGTGCCATATTTCGGGAAGTTCAATGTTGATGCGCGCATGATGTTACACCCGAGTCTACCTCAATTCACTCTGGTAATCAGACATGAAGTTATTGAAGGTCAGTCGTTTTGAGTACGTAGAAATTATCTTCTACGGGAAATGATTAGCAATTATTTCCCGGTGTCGAATCCATGAACTCTTTAATCAGGAAATTTCAAAAGAAACGGAAAAAACGAAAAAAATACAAAGGACATGATAGTGTGTCCCGAACGTTACATAACCTCTATTCCGTCGACAGATCCTGTTGAGATCCAGTTACTTTCTTACCCTTGCTATCTTGTAAACGAGCAAATTACCAAGACAAAAGGCGCCTGAGATATCTATCGCCTTGGATCACTCTGTCATTGTTATTTTCAACCTTTCATGCCTATTTTTCTTTTGAGGATTATGCTCATCGATTTCTTTCATTACCCTTGTTTGTCTGGTTTCCTACGAAACTATTTGAAAGTTGTTTATTTCAGAATATTTAGGAATGTAGTTATTGGTGTTAAGCTAATAGCTTAAAAATTGACTGAAGTGCTAAATTCCCTGTTCGATTTGCTCTTATGGTAAAATTAGATTAATTTTTGCCTTTCCTTTGATAATGGTGCCTGATGGACATGTTTCATTTTGTCTTTTTTAGTACGCAATAGGGGTAGATACATTTTTCCGAGGCATATGATTTTGAAAATTTTTATTCGAGCTCTGGGGCCACCTAAGACCAACACTTGGCGGCACTCACAAAGCTAATTTTCGGCCGCTCTCCTGATTAGATCTCAGGGGGTCTCTGAGACCGGTTCACGGCGCCTCTTGATCAAAACTGGGGGGCCCATGAGAATCTCTCGGGGCTCCTGAGATTAGTTATCGGCCGCACCTCTGAGACTAATTATTGCCCCCCCCCAGATTTACTCTGGAGGGGGGGGCTGAGACTGACTATCGTGGCCATCCAGATTAGCTCTTGGGGTCCCCTGAGGCTGTCTTTGGGGTAGGGGAGGGGGTCTGGGAAAGACTTCCAACAGCCCTCTGAGGCTTACTCTAGGGCGCCCCTGAGACAAACACCCGGGGGGGGGTGGAATCACCTCTGAGACTGAGTCTTTGGCGTTCCTGAGACTGACTCTCGGAGGCCCCCTGAAATAGACTTTTGCGAGGCCCTGAGAACCACTCTCTGGGGCCCCTGAGACTAGCTCGACCCCCCTCTCCTGAGACAGACTCCCGGGGCCCCTGATTCCGACTTTTGGGGCCCCTGAGTCCAACCCTCTGGGGCCCCCGAAATCTGCTTTCGGGGGCCTTGAGACTGACTCTCAGGGCGGGGGCCTTGAGGCCGACTCGGGACGCCCTGAGAACGAATCTTCAGAGGCCCCTGAGACTGACTCTGGGGGCCCCGTGATCAGAGAATCCTTTGCAGTGGTTCAGATTGGCCCAAGGGGGTCTGCGGACGCCTAGGGCCCCCTTGGCTACACCACTGCATCCACACTTTCGGGGGCCCTCCGAAATCACCATTTGGAGGCCCCTAAAATAATTTCTCCCTCAGACCAATACTCCGGAGCCCCTTGATACTGATGCCCAGGGGCTTCTAAGACCCAGCTCGGGGTCCCACTTACATCAGGCTCAGGGGCACCCTAGACCCATGCTCGCGCTTTTCTCAGGAGTACCTTGACACCGATGTTCCGGGGCCCTCCAGATCAATATTTCGAGTCCCCCCTCGAGACTAAAGCTCGGTACTCTGGAGTCCCTCAATGCCGATACTCGGGGGTCCTGAACCCAGGCTTGGGGGCCCCTGAGACCAAACTCTGCGTCCATGAGGTCAATGCTCGTGCCTTACTCATGAGTCCCTCGATATCAATAGTCGGGTGCACCCCGAGGGGGGCCCTGAACCCCTGAGACCAAGCTCGGGGGCCCCTGAGACCAAGCTTGAGGGGACCCTGAGACCAAGCTCGGATGCTCCCTGGGACCAAGCTCGAGGGCCCCCTGACACCAAGCTCGGGGGTTCCCTGAGACCAAGCTCGAGACCCCGTGAGACCAAGATCGAAAGGCCCATGAGACCAAACATCGAAAGTTCCATGAGATCAAGCTCGGTTGTATCCTGAGACCAAGTTCGGGGGCCTCTGAGACCAAGCTCAGGGGCCCCCGAGATCATTGTTCGGTATTCCAGAGCCCTCGATACCGATGATCGGGGGCCCCCTGAGACCAAGCTCGGAAGGCCCGTGAGACTAAGCTGGGGGTCCCCTGAGACCACGCTCGGGGGGGCTGAGACCAAGCTCTGGGGCACCCTGAGACCAAAATCGAAAGGCCCGTGAGACCAAGATCGAAAGGTCCGTGGTTCCGAGCTCAGGGGCCCCCGAGATCAATGTTCGGTACTCTGGAGCCCTCGATACCGATGATCAGGGACCCCTGAGACCAAGTTCGGGGGTCCCCTGAGACCAAGGTCGGGCGTTCCCTGAGACCAAGCTCGGAGGGCCCCTGACACCAAGCTCGGGGCCCCTGAGACAAAGCTCGAGAGGCGCTGAGACCAAGCTCGGGAGCCCCTGAGACCAAGATCAGGGGCCCCCCGACACCAATGCTGATGTTTTCCAGTGCATACGGTCAGCTTTATCCATCAGATACCCTCGGATGTCCCCCTGAGACCAAGCTCGAGGGCCCCCTGACACTAAGCTCGGGGAGAGGGGGCCTGAGACCAAGCATGAGTGCACCCCTGAGACCAAGCTCAGGGGGCCCTGAGACCAAGCTCGGACCCCTGAGACCAAGCTCGAGGCCCCTGAAACCAACCTTAGGCCCCTGAGACCAAAATCGACAGGCCCGTGAGACCAAGATCGAAAGGCCCGTGAGACCGAGCTCAGGGGAGGGGCCCTGAGACCAAGCTCGGGACCCCATGAGACTGAACCTAAGGGTCCCCCAAGATCAATATTCGGTATTCTGGAGCCCTCGATACCGATTATCGGGGGCCTCCTGAGACCAAGCTCGGGAGGGCCCCCGAGACCAAACTCAGGGGCCCCGAGATCAATTTTTGTGTTTTTAGTGCATAAGGTCGGCCCAAGGGGGTCCGCGGACCCCAGGGACCCCCTCCCCTGGCTACACCACTGTCAGAACATCTCAAGGGACCCATTCAAGCTCACGGCCGCCAGGTCAGTGGCTGTAAAGCCTTATAGGGGTCCCAGACCATCTCAGGGGCCCTCAGTTCAACACAGAGGCCAATATTAGCTCTGATGACCAGATAAGCTTAAGGGCCCGGATCATCCAGGGGCCCCTTGGCGGCATATATGGGGTTTCAGAACAGTTCAGGGTTTCAATCAAAGCTTATAACCCAATTTCAGGGCAGGGCCCTATTACTGTGCAGGGGCCTCAGATAAGTTTAGGGTCTTCTGTGCATCACAGGGGATCCAGATTAGCACAAGGGACAATATTAACTTTACGGTCCCAGCTCAGCTCAGGGCCCCCAGGTCGGTGGATCCAGGGCCTGGCCAACTCACGGGGCCCTGTTCAAGGTCACGGCTCCTAGCTCAGTTTAGGCATCCTAGAACAGTTCATGCTGCCCAAACCACCTCAAGCGCGCTCAGTTCAGCTCAAGGGGCCCAGATTAGCTCGTATGGCATCAGACACCAGTTCAGGGGCCCCAGAAGCTCAGGGGACCTTAAAATCGACTCATAGGACCTCAACTTAGTTTAGGGGTACAGGTAAGTTTAACGGAGTTCCGGGGCAAGCTATCGGGCCAGTTAGAGTTTCTTGCTTGATATTACAGTTCTTGATATTCTTATCTCCGTTTCGGGGGCCCATCACTGAAAAGTGGGGTGGGGGGCCGTGGCCCCCTGGCCCCCCTTGATACATTTACATTTTTCTCTGCTAGATTGCACCACGGAAGGTTAAGATGAATGAAAATTAACATATCATGTTGCCAAATAAATATCATGGGCCGCCATAATGTCTTTCCTGGTTTTGGATTAGCTGGGACATAATTTGGTCAACTTTAAAAGGGCCAAAAATGTCGTTTCCCCTGTTAAACACTATATTTTGTTTATATTTATATTTTGGATATAGAGATTCAGGTATTTTGTTTGCAACTATGAAATTCAAACATTATTGTGTGTTTTCCAATATTATGTGCCACTGAAAGTCAAGTCTATCACTTGAATTAAGTTTTGTATCCAACTTGCATTGAATCGTTGGAATTGGAAAGTCTTAATCTTCCAGCCCAGAGGCGTTGTATTGAACTGGATTTAGTACCGTGTCTTTTGTATTAACCGGTGCCTGCTCACTGTTTCAGAGGTTCTGGAGTTCAAGTGTCCGGGCGCTGATAAGGGCAAGGTGGTAAACCCCGGCCCTGGACAGCTGCAAAACCCGCGGTTCGCCGATCCCAACGACTGTCGGTTCTTCTTCTCCGTGCATAGATGGCGTTATACCGCGTCGGCACGGCTGCCCGGAGAGTCGCGTCTACAACGATGGCACAAAACAGTGCGACGATGTAAAGAACGTCCCTGAATGGTGAGATAATCCTTCCCGGGTCTTATTTTTTGGTTGATAAGAATTTGTTTCTTATGTTTGGGCTTGCTTTCCTTTCTCTTTATTTAACTCTTATGCTCGCTGGTAACTGTGCAAGCTAACCTTCAATCTACCACAAACAGTTCGTTCTGTGACCTGAATAAACGTTTCCAAAGAAATGGTTTTCTCCAGAAATAATTCGATCTTTACTCGCGAGGCATAGCTACTTTTCGCTTCCCAAATAGCGTTTAAACGGTTTTTGGGATAGATTTCCCGATCTGGTAACTAATTTTTTCATAGTGAAGGAGGTTTTGAAGACTTACAATATCGACGAGCTAAAAGATGGGACAACTTTCCTCATGGACTACAGCTGCATTTTATTCTAATATTTCTAAGCGTGAGATCGGCATAGAATAGCAGCTGACTTTATTATAAGGTTGACAATTTCAATGTAAATATCGATCGACCCTTTTCACGCTAGAACTGTAAAAAAACTAGAGTAGAAAAACTGAGGCCTATGATACTAATTTCCCAATTCTCAATTCATCGTTTTTAAATGTTGGCTTGAAACACATTTAACGAAATACTAAAACACCTATTGGGAAGTGTAGCTACAATATCGATATTCGATATCGATAGTGACCGAAACCTCTATCAAATTTAGACCTCCTGTACCCAAGCAAAATTTTGTCATCTATACCGCTAAGTTTGATGTGTATATAGAACCTTGGCTCAGCCTGCCCGAGACTTAAAATAATCCACTGAAATATTTTCATTGCAGCTGCTGTCTTCTGAGATTCCAATACAGTCTAAGCAGTCTTACTTTGAGAGAAAATTCACGCAGGCCTCTGAACCCCTTTCTTACCGGGTATGGCACGAACACCTCCCCCCTAACGTTGTATTTCCCAATGCCGTTCCATTGACGTTACTACAAGTTTAACACTTTTCTAGTCACAGGTTATAGCGTTAGCTAATGCGACAGTAAAAGAGAGTTAATGGCGCCGTAGCAGGTAGGGAAACATGCGTGAAGGACGCTCACTTGCCATGGGAGCTGAATTCAGGTCAATGCGCGAAAATCAGGTCCTAAACTTAGCAACAAGCTCACGTGGTCTGCTGGTTTATTGAACAAAATGTAATTCCGGAAACAGCTTGACATCTAAGTGCGAATGGTTTATGGTAAAAACAAAGCCCTTGACGTATGGGTACAAGAAAATCTCTAAACCCGAACATTTAACATGAGAAGCCCTTGACGTTTACGTATACGTAAGCCCCAACAAGAAAAGGTCTTAACTTTGAATTGTGTAAGTTTGAACAACTTTGTGCAGCCAAAAGGAGTAGAAAACATCATAGTATTTTGCATTATAGCTATGTCCCAGGATAGGGGTCGTTGAATGATTCTCTTTTTGGGAGGTTCTTTTATTTTCTATTTTCTCCTCCTTAGGCCTTCTGGTATCTACCCGATACTGTGGTTCGTTCGGTTCGTTCGTACTTTCTCCACAAAGTGTTTTGGGGCCTAAGGCTTCGGTCTGCATTTAAAGATCTTCATCAGCAGATTGAACTGGATAAGTGGGTCGAATCGGGCTTAGTCCACAAAATGATTTATAGAGTAAGTCCGGAACGAATCATATCAAAATATCAAAACTGAACAAGATGCAATTTCAAGAATAGCTTGAGCTCTGTTATACCAGAAAACGAATAAATTGGTTGCTATAGAAATATGAACCACAGTCTAAGCTACTATTTTCTGTCACCGAGTGCCCGTGTTTCAGGGGCAATTTGTGCGAGACAGCTTCAGGGGCTTAACGCGAGGGAAACCCTCAATATTTGACCGTGATACGTATGACTGATCTACTTTGAAAGCTGAAAAAATAAATGTTTTATAAAATTCGTACAAATCCGCTGCAAGAGATGCATGATTTTTTCGTCAACGAGTAGTATAACACTTAATGCCAGGCACCGAGAGGGCATTTTTCTGTTTCAGTCTCAATGTGCTTTGGAGCTTATAGAACCGACCGTCATGTAACCTTCTTACTCAAGGGTTTTTGTAAGGCGTTCTGCGCAAGGCACCTTTGCCCACCTCTTAAGTCCGTCATGATATGGATCACACGGGTCTGGTTATGCTAAATTACTGACAGTGAGCAATCGACCTTGGCTTGTAAACTTGAGTAGGCATGACTTGTGCTGACGATATCTAGTCTATTGCTATCAAGCCTGAGTAAAAACTTCAATCCTTCTCTTTTGCTGGCCCGTCCTTATGATGCAAGACATTTGTTGAAAAATCTAAATGGAACAAGCATGCTTTGCAAAACTGATTGGTTCTGCTGTGCTATAGCGAAGGGCGTGATTACAAAGTGATAAGACTTTATATTCAGGCACTGCCCTTCCCCAAAATCGTAATGCAACAGTTTCTTGCAAAAGTAATTCATGATGATCGCTGGCCTCGAAAAGAAGTTCGGTGGTCATACGATGACCAGGAATTAATTTTCCAAGCGACTGTTACATCAAGATTCTAAAAAAATGGTGGTCCCCGAAGAGGCATATCACCATTACCACGCGCATTGACGGGGGTCTGAGCCACCTTCGCATTGACGGGGGGCGGGTACCCGCCCCCTAAGATCTCGAGAACCACGGTAGGTAGCGAAAACGGTAAACGGCGTTGAGCTGCCCATCTACTTCTCCATCGAAAACATTTGTACCATTTTTTTGTCAGGTCACATTTAAGGTCACGAGAGGTCAAAACATGCCGTCATAGGGATAACATGTAAATTACGTTTTTCGGCCATTAAATCTGAACACGTATAGATATAGCAAAACGACTTGAACTGTATGAATCCTCTCAGCAAGCCGAATCGAATGGTATATAATCTGACCTCGCTAGGTCAAATCAAGGATTTGACCTGACCTGAGGTCAGGTCAGGGTCAAATTATATAAAATGCATATCATTAGAACTGCAAAGCCCAGGCGAGTCTAATGCAGCTAAAATAAATGCTTTATCACCATCCGTTACTGAGTTATTCCGTAAAAAGCATTTTTCCCATGTATTTACAATGGAGAGGTCATGCCTCGTACCTGACCTTAGGTAATCGATATCAAAAATACCGGAACAAATTTTAGAGAACTCGGTGGGGCCATTATGTGATATGAGTTTCAATCGGATAAGTTCACCCTGCTCCGACTTATGCTATCTTAAACTTTTTTGAGGTCGGATCACTTAACCTGTACTGGTGACCTGACCTGAGATGACCTAACCTTAGAATTTTCACCGAAGTTGTAAAAATGATGAGGGAAAAGGTATGCCAAGTACGGCGGCGCTAGGCGCCGCCGTTTTTCTGCTTTCTCCGAAAAACCCGAGGGGGAGGGGCGGGTACACGCCCCCCGTCAATGTGTGTGTTAATTTATTGACTAACTGAATTTTCCATCCCCGTTTCTAGTGCATAAGCCAAATAGCATCTTAGGAAAAATACTCCGTGGGAGAAATAGGATGTCTGGAAAAACTAGCTGGGAGCCTTCTACCTGTTTCTCCGTTTCCGGGTGGCTCAGTGCATTTCACTCTCTGGCCGCGGTGATAATCCAGGAGGCAATTACCGGACCGTAATGGGTCAGAAGGCCACAGCCCCGGCACGTGTTTGCATGAAAACCTAGCGAAAAACATCGACGTGTCTGGAAAATTGAAATCACAAAACACTGGAGTGCGTTTTGACAAAAATATTTACGCAACTGTCCATGCTTCATTTACTAGACAACTCGCTCGGCGCCGATGCGTCTGCACAGAGCCAGGGTCGCACGATAATGAGGCTCACCTCTGCAATGCAGGGGTATTTCCAATAAACCATCTCGCAAAGGTCCAGGTCGTTGCACCGCTTGCGCTCAGTGTAATTTATGGGAATTTTACCTCGGTGCTGCGTAAGAAGGCGACAACGCGATACCTTTTACCGCGAGGAGCTGCTTTACAATCAAAGAGTTGGAGAGCTCCACGAGTTATGCTAATGATGTACCGATATGAAAGGGTAGTTTCCATCAGGCTTCGGACACCGGAACAGAATCGGTTTCGCCAAATGAACCTAGACATGGAATGCTGTTTGTAACGTGGTATTGTTTCGCTGCTCTCTGCGATTATAAAATGCGTTTCCCTTTTGTTCACTGAATTGCTTTCGACATGTCTGAATGCTTCATGATCCAATTATTGCGCAATTTTCAATAGCTGATTTTCTCGAAAATTCCTGCTGCTTAATTGATCGCTTGTGATCCTTGTCGCCTAATTCCGGCGACCTAATCATGTCTCTTCTTTCTTTTCAGTGCTTATGAAAAGTGATTCATGGAAATAACAGCGAGGGCAATACCCAAGCAACAACTACAAATTGACCAGCAAGAAAAGAAGACCACTATATATCACAACGGACGCTTCTATAACTGAGAAGATTTTAACGTGCTTTTTCAGAGGCTATTTTCGGAGATGCAGCGAAATAGATGGAAATGATGGCATGCAGATGTTGAGGGTCTCCATGTCATCAATGTAAGCTTATGTGGTGCGTGACATTTCTTCATGCTCCGGTGCATATTGTTTTTCGTGAGGTTTGCGATAGAAATACAGTATAAGATTATTTACACCAGAGTTCGTGTGTCCCCAGGGTAATACGGAGGGTATGCAAGCAGCCGTGTAAATCACGGGCACCAATACGGTGAAACGCTTGTTGTAATGTACGTATGTTTTACCTGGAAAGCATCATGTGATGGCATTTGTCTCTTTTCACGCACCTGTTTTCCGGGTCTTTATCCCGTTTCATTTGGTTCAGATGAAGTCGGAGGGAAATTCTGCACGCTAGAGATAGCAGCTGACGTGCACAGCTCTAGATCCGGTGTCTTAGTTCTGGAATCGTCCGTCAGATAGCCGTGAGCAGGATTTCTTCAGCGTAGCGAATCCAGTCAAGTTTTGCCACTCTTCCAGACAGATCAAACTTACGTAACATGGAAGGGGCTGCCCTGTCCTTCGGGTGAAGCGGCGGTGACGAAACGCCGGGATGAACTGGGCTCGCTTCTGTCCAGCTGCCGCCTGATGGAGCCTGTAAAACATTGCAGAACAGCGATAGCGGCCGCCAACCAATCTTCCCAAATTTATTTACTGAGCCAGGACTCTGGGCCGCCGTCCAAAGGCTCGTCTGGAGTGAATATGTGCAGCGCTGTACCGGTAAGGGAGCCCCGGTACGTGACGGCAGAGAATCGCCGCCGACTGTGGCTCGTCAGCCAAGCCGGGAAGAATACGGACGTTGGATCGATTTGCCACCACCGCTCGTCACGCTAACCAAACGAAGGATTACCCGGAGAGCCTGGATAGTGCCGGGCGGGAAAGCTCTACCACAGCCCTTCGAGTTTTTGCAGAGCTACCTGACAATGTCGAAACGGGCTGATTTAAGAATGGCTTAGACTTTTTGGTGGCTTGCTGACTGTTTCTTAATAGGATTAGTCAACACTGGTTGTCGAATTCAAAGCATTTCCTTCGCCTCCGCATCGTGACGAAGCATTGGCAATTATTGTAAATCTCCAGGCCTACTGGAAAGGCCTGGATATTCACAATGAAATACCCTGGGACCCCCATGAAGCTTGCCTCATTTGTCAGGATTTTTCTCAGCTTTCAATGCTAGCAGATTACGTGTGTCTCGTCAGCACTGTCTGTGCAGTTGCAATCCCCACAGTACACAGTTGTGCATTTACGCTTTGCAACATCGTACATTCGGCCCTAGCTTGCTCCTATGCTCTGTATATCATTACCCACCACACTTGTAGCCTGCTCTCACCCACATCATCGCTTATACCACCCTTTATCCACCAGCTATTTAAGTAATTAATCGCAATTTCAACGACAGATCTAGGTTCTTGCGCATTTAGGTAAAAAGACCAGTTGATATCAATCTAGGATTCTTGCTTTATTGACTTGAAAAACTGTCAGGAGTGATGAAATTATATTTTAACGGATTAGCAATAAATTACAGCTGACTAAAGCATGCTTACTTTCAATCAAATATGTCCTGTTTCTTCTCTTTTATCTTTTTAGGTTTACCTCAACGGATAACTGTTTATCTTATCGGGCGGGCAGTACACACTCGTCGAAGAAGACATTCAGAAAATAATCCACTGGTTTGAAAATTGATTCAGACCTCAGAAAAGACCACGATAATTGTGAAAATAGACAAGCTTCCCTCGGAGACCATGCGATGGTAAATGATCGAAAAGAGAAACATCATTTTGATGTGCAGGATAGAAAATGCATAACAATAACATACGACATGAAATTGTCTGAATAAAAATGCATAACTGAATCATAACTTGCTCTATTCCTGTAGGCTTTAATCGACAAAGCATGTAATCTTATTATAGGCAAATGCATGGAAATTATTCAAGCACAGGAGCTTCGTGTAGCCCCCCGTCCCATCCTGGACACGGCCTGCCCTTTATTATCCAAAAGTTTGTATTTTCCAAAGTTTGAGCATGTTTGGCCTCCTGAGGTGGTATCATCACGATTTATCTTCCTTTGTCATTTTCAGGATTATTTTTAAATATTCTTGATCTGCCTGAAAAATTAACGCTCGTTCCACGGGGCCATGGATGGCCCCCGAGGTCTTTTTCAGAATAACAGACAGGATTATTTTTAAATATTCTTGATCTGCCTGAAAAATTAACGCTCGTTCCACGGGGCCATGGATGGCCCCCCGAGGTCTTTTCAGAATAACAGACAAACAACGAGGCGTAACGGCGCGATTGGGGTCTTATTCTCACCCCATAATTGTCCCACCATCCCTGAAATTTTTCAACCCGGGCCACAATAGGTCAGGTCATCAGGCGAGGTCAACCAAGGTCACATCACTTCAACTTTTGAAATCTACCAAAACTGCATTTCTTGGCGAATGCATTTGAAACTTGTTACACTTGATGAATTTTTCGAATTGGTGACCTGAGGTCAGGTCACGAGGTGGCCTCTCCCACAGAAAAAGCATGAAAAAAGCTGTCTTATGATCTAAAAATCACAAAAATGATTTCAAATGCTCAGATTTCACCGAAAGAGTATTCCTGGCCGCCCTTTCATGGATTCCAGAGACGAGATTTGCCCTTTTACCTATTTGAAGTCATTACATGTCACCAAAGGTTGAAAACAGTATTTTGACGATAACTTTTGGCCTAATCAAGCTAGAGCGCTGAATTATACGTCACTGTGTATGTCTTGTCACTCGCTTTCATTTAATGTGCGGCGAGGTCACTTTGTGACCTTTCGTGACCTCAAGTCATGTCAGGTCAAGAAGTGTCCTCTGGAGGTCAAAACACTGGCAGGAAGTCATTATGTTTCACATAGTGGAGAAAGCCCTGGAATTTTCTATAAAATTTATTTTACCAGACTTCAATAGCTGTTATGGCATGATAGCTATGATCAGGTTTCTTAACACGCGCCCCGCTGGGGGGCGAGATTCACCCCCTCCTGGGTTTCCCCAGATAACACAAAAACAAGGAGACGCAAAACAACGAAACTTACAGTACCTTATCCCTGATTAATTTCTCGCATCTGCCCACAATTTTTAGGTCAGGTCATGTCAGGTCAAGAAGCTATCCAAGGGCAAGTGACTCAGCCTCAAAAGCTAAAATCACGAGTTTGAAGCGGCGCCTTAAGAACATCAGCCAACCCGTAAATTTGAAACTTTCACAATATGATGAGGTGACTAGGGTCTACAAATCTGCTATCGTGGAATTTTAATATTGTTGATCGTTGACCTATGGTGGTGTAAATTTTTGGTCACCCCATTATAAGTCTATGATGAAAAGTGGAAAGAGCTTGTTTTCAGTAAATACTGGATCGATAAAGCTGAAAATCCTCAAACCGTGTATTCCTACCATGATCTTGACCATAAATTTGAGTTTTTGACCATCTGACCTCTCAAAGGTCATGTCAGGTCACAGGAGCATACAGTGATTGTTTTGCCAATAACTTCTCACTGAATTGAGATAAAGCTCCTATTTTGTTTGTATTGTGCTTTTATTGTCACAGGGAGCCTATTGATATGCCACATAGCCATACCAGGTCGCCCTGTGTCCCTGACCTAGCTTGATGTCAGGTTATTTTCATAATTTGACCTAGGAAGGTCATATTATGCATCACTCGATTTGCCACGATGAGAGGAATCCAATGATGCTTGAATATTTGCTCTAGCTCTGCTGAGTAAAAATCTAGACGGGGAAACGTACACTGCCCTGTTGTAAGCCTATGGAACAATCTTTGACATATGCTGACCTCAATATTGGCATGACATGAAAATACTTCCTATAACTTTTCTTCGTCTTGTCAAGAGCTTTCGAATGCTGTCCGTATTTTCTTCAGCTTCCCTGGGAAATGAGATGCGGAGGGGGGGCGAAATAAGTCCCCCTCCGACGGGGCGCGTCATGCCAGGGACCCCAGCGGGGCGCGTGTTGAGCATTGCATATTTTAGTGAAAATAGCTTATCGTTCGTGACACAACTCTGGAGGTCAAACCATTGAACTAAGCATTTAAAAATGTAAAGTAAAATCATTCTGCGTTCACACGAGCTTTTCAATGCATTTTGCGGATTTGCACTTACCCTTTATTTTCGGAGCTAGAGGGGGGGGTCACATCGACGGCCCCTGGTGGGGCGAAGCTGGTGCCGGACCCCCGATGGGGCGCGGCTCAATTTGCATCGCTGATAAAGCCAGCCATACAAGCAGGTTTTCTCCCCATCCCCTCCCCACCAAAAAATAGTTCCAACGCTGGTCATAAGTTCTGCGGAGGCTACAAGAGCGCTTTTCCCCGGCTCCTTCAATTAAAAGAGGGAGCTATCATCGTATAATCCTCCAGTCATGGGGAGGGGAATTAAACCAGAAGGGAGATCCGTTTTGAGAGGCATGAGCCAGCAGATATCTTACGGGGCGCTTATGCTCACTCTGGTGCAGGTGGGGGCAGCAACGTTTCAGGGGGCACTGAGACGAGTCTAGGGACCGAGCGCTTTACAAGCGGTGCCGAGGATTGACTGGAGTTGGACACCTGTACTTTTATCCCCTGGATCTGTCTATGCGAAGAATGGTTTGGTGTTTTTTTGTTCATTAACAATTGTCTGTTCCGGTTCAAGATGTGAACTCTATGATCTTCCAGGTCCCCGTGGTGTCCCTTAGTGATCTGAAAGCGTCAAAACTACGAATGCTCAACTACACAGCTTTTAGGATAAGGAGTGAGAACATGAAAGAAGGCAGATGCGAAAAGCAAACATGGATGATGAAGACACACCAAGTGCAAAGCACAATAGAAATGTACATGATGCATGCACAATTTTTTTGATAAGATTTAGTTCTTTGATAAGGTTTTATCCCTTTCAGCGCCCCAAAGAAGTGTAGTGTTTTAAATCCCGAAGTAGGTTAAGAAAGTAACACAGATACTGGATCAGTATGGTTACAGTTTTGCTACACAACCAATATTTCAGTATGACCACTCTTTAGAGGAGAAGCAAACAAAAAGGATTGTAAATATAACGAAATATCAGGATTGGAGATTAGAAGAAAGAAAAAAAACTGGCGTGTTGGAATCCCTGTGAGCGGTCTGGACTCCAGTCTCGTTATTCAAATGCTAGTAAGGGGACATCTATAAATTACTTAACGCATGTTTTCGGATTTTGACCCCCTTCCCCATGTCACGCCCTTTTGACGCCCGTGTGTAACATTTGATAAGGCTTAGGCTGACTCCCCAAACCCATTTGCGTTATGTAATTTACAGACGGCCCCTAAGAATCCAAGCTATAGTTTGTACCTTTACATTGTTATTTGCATTTCTACCTATCAACATTCATTGTACATTCCTCTTTGTCTCCAAAGTCTAAGATTCAGACAGGTGAATAGCGTTTTTCAATCTTACATATTTTCAGTTCATCTTATTAGTCACCAGCCAGACCATCCGCCTTTCCGATGACTCACCTCTTCATAGAGGGCTGATTTGTACCCTCGTGGGTGGCGTGCCCTTCGACTCAAATTACTAACTGACTCAACTCTTGCTGCAACATTGATGAACCAGTCCACCTATGCCTCTCACGCCCAGTTTCGCACCAAAGCATTCTAAATCACCCTCCTATTATTTAGCTTGCTTTTAAATGATCATGTCTTTTTCGTCCAGTGATTGCATGCTAATTTTGAAATGAAATCGGTATCGAACTAGTCTCTACCCCTTACTAGGATGAGGCTGTGTATTATTAATGCCAAGACCCTGTATGGATGCCATGTGGCACTGCCTTCTACACTGCTGTACTTTCTTTTGCCGCGCATCTCGCCAGCCCGTGTTTTTGTCACACAGTTATGCCTGAGCAGGTATCTATCGTCTTCCATACAAGACTGGCTGGTTCACCCTGAGAAGTCAGGTTTGCCAATGTGAATGGTCCCGGTGAGCCTTGGCGTTCGCGCCGCGACGACCTTTCGCGCCAATATCGCTGAGGGTCACGTGAACACATTCCCCTGACGTACGCAATCCGTATAACGCGCGCTCCCTCCCTGACGGCCCAGGGCGGCGGGACCAGTTTCCGTTACATGCTAAAAAGTATGTTCGAAGCAACGGTTAAAGATTGTGAAGGCCAGCAAATAGGCCGTCATAAATACGAAAATGGAGCCAGAAATATTCAAAAAGGATTAACGTTGAACCTATATGTAAGAAAGGCACGATATAGGAAGGTGAGAGTGCACAGATCAGCGTCTGGACGATGTGCTCGAAATCGGTCTGCGAAATCGCGTTGGAAGCGAAAGTGCGATGCCCCAAGAGCCAGAGACATTGCACAAAAACCTCGTCATTGCTGATTTAGGCGTAAGCTGCTTAGGGGTTGTAGCTTACACCTGGAGGCACGCCGGGTGCTCGGCAAAAGGGGAAATAGCTGTTGCATTTGTAGCACAGGTCTACTGATCAAAAAGACTAAAACCCTACGGAAAATGAACAAGGTGGTGAGGAAAAAATTAGACACAGCATCGGAAGCACCAGAAATATAATTAATACGAACGAATACGCTAAGTACACCAAGCCAAAGAATCTACTTATGCATGCTGATCGTCTTTAATTTGGGTGTGTGCTTTTAAGCCAATAATCCTTACCCGTTCCATTAGGGGGGCCAGTGACAGCAGCGGCCCATCCAGGTAGTATCCCACATTTCTTTGTCTTCACCTATCATCATCCCTACTGTCTTCTTCCATAACTTCCTGTGACATACTCATTGTGACAACGTTTGAAAATTCACATTACAAGTGTGGATGTGGCAGGTATGGGACGTTGTTGTAAATGTTGCAGAACATTTTGTATCTTACATTCTGCATCTACACTTTCTTCACTTTTCATTTGCGTTGCTTTATCTCACCGATACAAATTCTGTGTTTCTGCAAATATAAATTTATTTCACCTGTTTGTGCCCATGATGTAGGGAGTTTTGTGCAGATTTAGAATAAAAGAGAACACCGCTACGTTCCAGAGTCTGGCTGAAAACCGGACCAACACGCCAGAAGAAATTTGTGCAAAAATAATTATTCACGACCTTCATTGCACCTTAAACACACCACATGAGTTTTAGCTTACATTACCTCCCATGCAAAGTAACATCGGTATATGTTATGCCAAAGCCTGAATAATTTTCCAGCCAGTTTCATCCCCGAAGATGCATGAGTAAGTAGGGGCGTCGCCACCGGGGGCCTGGGGGCGAGCCCCCGCTCTTGGAAAGTGGGGAGGGGCGGCCCCCCACTTTTGGTCGGAAATACCATTAAAAATGCCAAATATAAGCGGAAATAGGGGTTTCATTGGTTTTTCCACCGCCCCCCCCAATTTAGCTCCGGCGCCCACTCGAAAATTCGTAGCGACGCCCTTGTGGGTTGATATATAGACACAAGCGAATTGGATTATTAAGATACGATGTTGATACATAATTCAATGTCACTTCTTAAAATTTGGTCGCGGCCATGGTGGCCCATTAACCAAGAACACGACATCTTATTCTGACAACGTGATGTATGACTCCACATCTAAATTCTTACGCGCAGAATTCACCAAATGCAGCGGCATTGGATAAAGAATAATACTTTCCTTCCAGTGGCGAATTTTTACTCCCAAGTGAAAGGCAACAGATACCTGCTTTTAAACAAACCAGGCCTTTACGATGCTATGTTCGACATTCCCAGCTACATTCCATTTTGTGCAGCCCGGGTTTCTTTAGCGCCATTGTTCTTAGTTTTACTATCGACGTCCTGTGTACCGCCAGCCATTGTGGTTTTAAATGCAGTGGATCCCAGTGTGGTCATTCGAACTGGTGTACCCCCTCCCCATCCCCGGAGTACCAGGCACAGGCATCCTCCGCAGGTGGGGGAGGCACGGGGCTCCTCCTGATGCTTTCGGTGATGTCAAAATATCAGGGTGTGGCAGCAGAGGAATCCCGCTTCCACATATCATTATATAATTATCAGTCTTGATCAATCTGGTGACGTAATTAGACTCTCTTAGATATATGTCACTGTTGCCCAATTCTTGATGGATTTGAACATTGTAAACTACTCACATGCTATGAATAAGCTGGCATTAAACAATGCTGCACCGGGGGCCAGACTTTGACATCACGCTGTGCCGTGATTGACGTGGGAGGCGGGTGAATCGAACGATACAGCTGTGGTGACTCCTCGGTCGCCTCTGGGAAGCTCACTTCGCCTGGAGCCAGCCACATTCCTGAGCAGCAGGGTGACGCTGCTCATACGCTCAGTAACCACTGACCTCCAAGTCGGGACCTTCACTCACCCGTCACCGACTGTAGACGCCGGCAGGTTTCTAAACAGCGCTGTTCTCGATATGGAGGCTTGCGGTCTGTAGACTTGGCGGTGTTTAAATCTACTCGCAACCGACTTGGAAAATGGCCGCATCTGAACGCTTCCTGGCTCGTCATGCAATTGACCGACATTTAGGGGTGTTTTGAGCTATTTCATGATACGTGAGGAAATGTGACGAAAATGAGAAAATGCCTCATTCTCCTGTTTTTATCTCAGCCACCGAGAACGTCGCATCATGAAAACGGGCGGATATATGACTAGATATACCAGACATAGACATAATCTTGGCAAACATTTTTACCCACATTAGAAGCAAGTGAAATGATTTGGCGACTTGGTGCTTGTTCAAGAAAAAAAAACTGCCAGGAACTTTGTGGACAGGACTTGGGGTGCATCCATTGCACAATTTGTCTGGTATCCGAATACGTGAAAAATCACCACTCACTTTCCGTTGCGCAGCCAGAAGGGGGAGCATTTGGCTCTGCATGGTAAGACCCTCTTGACGAGTTTCGGGCTACCTCACAGTTCCTTTCAATCCTGCGAAAACAAAATTGCCCATCATAAAACTAATTTCATTCATATTAAAACACCACACTATAGTGGCTTTGTGTGATGTTGAGCATGCCATACATGGAGGTTGAGTGTTATAGTGAGCAGGAGGGGATACAAAATAATGGCAGGAGATGGCAAGGATGAGGAAAGGTGGGATAAATGAGGTGGGCTTCTACTCGAAGGGGTCAATGCTGCCACGGGCGCATCTGCTTACAGCCCTGGGTAGAGTAGGGATACGGATTGCCGGATTAAAATCATACGCCCTCAATTGCAAACACCCTTAAGACATGTGAACTCAATATGGTCGAACTGGACAAATACTGACCGTGAACATTTGTGATTGTTCTGCTTTGTGACCGTTCTGTGTTCGATTTCATCAATTTAATTCCCTCTTTTGTTATGCAATTTTGCTTGCTGGGTCTCAGTATTGTTCTCATCCACTGTTCGAAATTTCCAGTCCTGAAAATATTTTCTTGGATTTGCAGACCTTTCCGTTTACTTATCCATTTCGAGATCCCTACCTCAGAAGCTTCCTGTTTGTTTTACTTTATTCCTATTTTGCTAGGGTCAATCCTAATGGTAAGCTTGCCCAGTGACGGAGTATTGTTGTAGGTATTTAAGGGACCCTTTCTACCAGGCCAGATGGGACACAAAAGGCGGCTATCCGCCGTTGGAATCGAACCCATTCTGCTCCATGCGCTCCCAGTCTGGATGCAGGCCATGAAGTCACGATGCCACCGCCCGTTTCCTGAGATGGTTTCCAAAAATAAAAAAACGAAAAACGCGCAAAAAACAACGAAAAATCGAGGCGTTAAAATGAGCGGTGAAAAGACGATAGCAGGCTAAACGTGATGATACATTTACCTTTTTCCTCTGCTAGATTGCACCACGGAAGGTTAAGATGAATGAAAATTAACATATCATGTTGCCAAATAAATATCATGGACCACCATCATGTCTTCCCTGGTTTTGGATTAGATGGGACATAATTTGATTAACTTTAAAAGGACCAAAAATGTCCTTTCCCCTATTAAACAAAGTCATGAAAACACCTTTTTTCATGCTCGAAAAAATAAAAAACGAAAATTTTAGCTCCTTTCAAAGAATTAACCGATGATTGCAACAAAAATTGTCCCAAGCATGTTTTTATGTTGGTTAACTAGAATATACGCATTTTCGGTGGCGAACGCGGGTTTTGTGACATTTCCCTTTCTGAAAAGGTCATCGTAAGAATTGACGAGACCACTCCTGCTGCCACCACTCATTCCCTAGAAAACTTTTCCTCCATAGTTGAAAGGTGCAAACACTTTCGCCACCAGCCGCTGGAGCTTGCACACACCCTGAAATCCTGCATACCTGCCGACTTAGCACTGCAGAATATGTAACGGCAGATTTGCACATGCGTTAAAATCTTCCTGCCTGTTGGCCGGTGCCCTGGTGATGGTATCTGACGGCGTCTTCCGGCCAGACTCGTCCGTTGGCAGGTAATCCTGTTCAACACGAGCTCAGCTGGCCGCCGCTCTGCCTCCGTTACCGGTCCTTGAACACCCTTTATCACTTAGTCGGCCATAAGCCGGAGTCAGAGACGGAACCTGCTGAGGTCACGGAGCCAAAGCCGGAACCTCGTGAGGTCACGAAACCAGAGCCGAAACCGGCTGAAGTCACGAGGTCGGAGTCGAGACTGATCTGGACTTTTCTCGGCTCCGAAAAGCTGTCTTTGCGTGAGCTTTATAAAGGATTTCGGTAAAGGTCAACGCCAAAGGCAATCCAGGTTAGGTTCTATCGATCAATTCGAAGCCTAAAACTGTAGCCACAAAGCTGGCCAGGTTATTCAATACATTATTGTGATGGTAGGAGTGTGTATGTTAGGGCCACTCAACAATTGCGTAAAGCTTATGGGGGTATGCGGAGTCAGCCACAGCGTTATCAAGCGATTAGTAGGGGCGTCGCAAAGCGTTGCATTGGAGAGGACGGTAAACAACAGCAGAGATATGCGCCTCGTCATTTATGGAAGGCCACTTGCAGATTCTGTAGAAAATAAAAATAAACAGCTTGTGCACGGTTTAGACAGTAAATGAATGTCTTAGCCAATTTAGAGGTTCTAAATTACTCAGGCACTTTACAGCCACCTGAATTTCAGAACGGTACACGTGCACGTGCACTGCTTTAGGCAGTGCAAAGCTCCAGAGGCCCCCTAAGCTGTGGATGGACAATCTTGGTATTTCGTAAATGAGCTGTGTCCCAAAGCAAAACAATGCACAAATGTTTATAAGTCCATAATTCCCTTTTAAACCATTTTTTATAGAAAATTTCTCTTTCGGAATTTCACTGAGTTATTATTAGTAGAAAACTAACATGGTACTATACGTTTCGGTGATATTTGACGAGTCCAATGCAAAGCAGAAATGGTACATTTTTGCAGTCTGGTAACCCCGTCATAAAGTTCACTCATGAGCCCACTTAGTAGTTTGGCATCATTACCCCTAAGTTTGGTGTCAATGCAGGTACACGATATAGTATTTTGCCGTAAGGCAGTGGATGACTGCGTCCAAAAGAAATTTTATTTATATGTTACAAGATGTAATGTGGAAAGAAATCCTTTCTACGTCAACGACCTTTCGCATCCTTCTGGAAAGCAGGGTCGAATGGGATGTGAATTTCTTAACACGCGCCCCGCTGGGGGGCCGAAATTCGCCCCCTCCTGGTTTTCCCCAGATAGCTAAAAAAACAAAGAGACGCAGAACAATGAAACTCACCGCACCTTATTCCTGATTAATTTTACACATCTGACCAAATTTTTGAGTTAAGGGCATCTCAGGTCAAGGAGCTATTCAGGGTCAAGTGACCCGACCTCAAAACCTAAAATCTCGGGTTTGAAGCGGTCTCCAGGAACATCAGCAAACCGATCTGTTTGAAACTTTCAAAATATGATAAGGTCATTAGGATCTACAAATCTGCAATCTCGGAATTTTGATATTCTTGACCTAAGGTGCGGTCAATTTTTTGGTCACCCCATTATAAGTCTATGGTGAAAAATAGAATGGGCTCTTTTTCAGTAAATACTGGATAGATAAAGCTGAAAATCCACAAACCGTCTATTCTTACCCCGTCCTTGACCATAAAGTTGAGTTTTTGAGCAGCTGACCTCTCAAAGTTCATATCAGGCCACGGGAGCAGAGAGTGATTGTTTTGCCAATAACTTCTCACTGAATTGAGATAAAGCTCCCATTTTGCTTGCACTGTGCTTATATTGTCACGGGGAGTTGATTGATATGCAGCATGACCATGCAAGGTCACCATGTGACCCTGACCTAGCTCGAGGTGAAGTCATTTCCAGTATTTGACCTAGCAAGGTCATATTATACATAATTCGATTTACCGCGATGAGAGGAATCCAATGATGCACAAATATTTACTCTAGCTCTCCTAAGGGCAGATCTAGAGAGGGAAACGTACATTGCTCTGTTGTAAGCCTATGGAGCCTTCTTTGACCTATGCTGACCTCAATATTGATCTGACATAAAAATTTTCCGTATAAAATCTCTTTGTCTTGTCAAGAGCTTTCAAACGATGTCCGTAATTTTCCTTTAGCTTTCGTGGGGAACGAGATACGGAGGGGGGCAAAAAATCCCCCCAGCGGGGCGCGTCGTGCAAGGGACTCCAGCGGGGCGCGTGTTAAGCATGGTGCGTCTCTTTGTGTGTGTGCTTTTTTGTAATTCCTCTCAATATAATCTAAAATGAGAAAAGAACCTTATACTGGCCGCAACTGATACCCCTTCGTGGTCACCAAGCACAGCACTAAGTCCGCTCACGATATGGTTTTTATTTTACCGGTGTTATCTGGTGCATTAGCATTGCTGTTGCTGACTGGGCCTGTCCGAGTCAGTCGCTATGTATGCATGTATGTATGCATGCACACCAGTTATGTACATATGTATGGTTGTACACCAGTGCGTATGGTACACAGGGTAGCAACATTGGGAAATTTCACTGTAAGATCGAAGAAAACTATCTTTACATCCTGTTTTTACCGTTTACGTGTACCCATCGTTGGAAGCTAGAACGTCTTATAGTAGATAAAGAAGCGATCTGTGGCACACACAAGTATCAGATATTTGAATCTGGATAGGAACTTTGTATGAAAATTCCTGTTATGTTATAAAAATTCCTCGGGGTGACCTCTATTTCATATATATATTGTTATTTAAACCATTTTAATCTGGGTTCAGGGCCCGGCGGCTTCCCTCAACAAGGAGCACGCTGGCTCCCGAGAAACCCTTCCAATAGGGAAAGGGTTGGCGACGCCATATGACCCTGGCAGTTGCTGCGTCGATAAGCCCCCCCCAAAAAAATAGTCCACACGACAAATCGAGATACGGTGGAAGGCAACCGGACCTCTTGCCACCTTGCTCACACACGATGCCAGGGCTTAGCTTTTCCCGGGACAGGTGGTAAGATTGAGCTACGGCATGAATGGCTGTTGCTCCGTTCTGAATCATTGGCGGACCCAAGGGGGGGCGCATTCCGGCCATGGCCCCCAAAGCGCTGCATGGGGGGTCGAACTATCTTTTGCCCTACCCCCAAAGGCCGGATAAATTTTTCAAAAAAGGTGTTTACCACTAGGTCTGTCGAACAATAAAATCTTCGCTTCCACCCTTCCCCAGGAGAGCGATTATGTACTTGGAGAGGTAGCTTATACTATGTCCGTCGAGCACCAAAATCGAGCGTCCCCCCCAGGAGGAGAGGCAGACACGGGTTTTGCCCCCCCCAAAAAAACTCGGCTCTGCGTCCGCCCCTGTTCTGAATACAACTTCTGGCTTTTAACACGCGCATTAACGGGGGTCTGAGCCACCTTCGCCTTGACGGGGGAGGTACCCGCCCCTCTAAGACCTCGAGAACCGCGCTAGGTAGCGCAAAACAGTAAAAGGGGTTAGATAGCCCATCCAATTCTCCATCAAAAATATTTGGACCATTTTTTGTCAGGTCACATTTAAGGTCACCAGAGGTCAAAACATGCTGTCGTAGGGATAACATGTAAATTAAGTTTTTTCGGTCATGACATCTGAAAAAAGTAAAGATAGAGCAAAAAGATTTAAACTATAAGAATCCTCGCAGCAAGCCGAATCGAATGATATATCATATGACCTTGCTGGGTCAAATCAAGAATTTAACCTGACCTGAGGTCAGGTCACCGTCAAATTGACCAAAATGCATATCATTAGAACTGCAATGACAAGGCAAATCTAATGCAGTTAAAATAAACACTCTATCTTTATGCATTACTAAGTTATTCAGTTAAAACCATTTTTTTCCCATGTATTTCCAATGGAGAGGTCATGGCTCGTACCTGACCTTAGGTCATCGATATAAAAAATACCGGACAATATTTTAGAGAACTCGATGTGGTTATTATGTGATATGAGTTTCAATCGGATAAGTTTACCCTGTTCCGACTTATGCTATCTTAAAATTGTTTGAGGTCAGGTCACTTGACCTGTACTGGTGACCTCACTTGCGATGACCTAACCTTAAATGTTTGGGAAAAAGTTGTAAAAATGATGAGGGAAAAGGTATGCTAAGTATGGTGGCGCTACGCGCCACCGTTTCCTATCTCCGTAAAGCCCAAGGGAGGCCGAGTACCCGCCCCCCGTCAATGCGAGTGTTAATAACACAAAATCAAGTCTCCATACCCCAATCTTCACATCACTCGTCACGCGTTCGTCTCTTCCTTGCACCCCAAAAGCAATGGGAAGAAGCAATATTTGACGTAGGTGACGTCGTAAATAATGTGATAACACTCTACTAGGATTAGGTGCTATGGTAACACCGTGCCAGTAGTCTCGCATCTACCCTGGCGGGCGAATCAGGGCGTGAAAATTAACACTAGCAATGGATTCGGCTTTTTAAGATCCGACCGAAGTGGATTTACCGAAACTATACTTAAGATCTAGCCGATAATCCGGCCAAATTTAGCAGGATTTCAAGTTTTTGTCTATGGGCGTTGCTTGCTCTCAGTGAGGGGGATTTAAAATAGAAAATGTGTAGTGCAGCTCCCTCTTTTTGTCCTGTAGGGGTTGTTTCTCAGTAAATACAGACTTATGTGGATACTTTTCAGCCAGGAACACCTGTTACGCTGGCTTTGCTGCCCGATGCAATTTATGATTATCAATTATTTTCCATATTTCTCTACACTGCACATTTTACTAATAAACTTAAAAACGAATAAATTTTTACGAGCAAAGACTATCGTGCAACTGGGGGCACATAATCCGGAACACAGGCACAACTGTTATTAGCGAGTTAAGCTTTAAAATAATCACGTGCTTGTTAGAAATTTGAGGGCATCATGTCGGCTTGCAGTTGCCTTGGGATGTCATGAGGGTAGAGCTAATACAGCCCCAGTTCCAGTTGCCTGGCAACATGCAACGCTGGCGGCAACGTTGCAATGCCGAAGACGTTTTACAGCTTGAAAGTATGAGGAGTTGGGTGCTTTGTGCAGGTGTGGGAATACAAGTACTACATGGATTTCGTGGACATTAACTACTTTGCAAAGTTCAGATAATTTGCCATTCAAAATTTCCATTTTCTTTATGCTGTTAGAAACTTCAAAGAACTTGAAATAGTCTGATATTGTACTGCCCTGGAGCTAACACTGGCTTTTGACATATATCATAATGTGGGGAAAATTCGGATATTTTGAAGAGTGCATCAGTCTCGAATACTCGTTAAAGGGAAAGTAGCGCCTAGGTACAATTCTAGACTAAAGTGGTTTTAATGGTATTTTGAATAGACAATAACGAATCCAGCCTAATAGATGCAAAAAATAAAGAATAGACACCAGTTTCGTATTAGTGAAGTTTCTTTGGCTAGAGGTAAAGCATTTCTATATCCCGTGTCGTCATGATCAGGTAGCACTTTGTTCCAGATTGAACCTATTTATTTGCACCAAAAATGAATGCGAACACAAATGAGAGGTTTCTATCGAAACGAGGCCATTATATAGACCCAAATGACACTTGTCAATTTCTGCACATTTTCTTGATGTTAACGCATATTTCACATTTAATCTAGTAATGGAATATATATATATATATATATATATATATATATATATATATATATATATATATATATATATATATATATATATATATATATATATATATATATATATATATATATATATATATATATATTGCGTTCATAGCCGCCAGTTCCAAAATTGGGTACGCTTAGCAGGTGGGTTTTTAAAGAGGTACAAGCAGAAACAATTTTTCCACGCAGTGGGGCCTGAGCATTACGTCACTTTTCCAACACCCCTTCCGGTTAGGACGGTCTGTATAGGGGGTGAGCTTTGGCCTTTTTCTCCGCGAACGGTAAGTTTTGGGACAAATGAAACATTAATGAAGTGATTTCATGGAATGCTCTATTACATTGCTATCTCGGTTCAGTTACCAGGACGACGGTTCCATATTCCCTTTAAGCGGAAGTTTTCCTGCTATATTCCCTATAGGCTGAAAAATTCTTTTCCGAATACACGGTGATGGTCACATCAGGCCTAATGCCCAAAATGTTTGGAAATTTTATGGGTGAAACTGTCTATAAAATGATGCAAGGTAAAACATGTGAATGTTTTGAGAGCAAGGCCTCGGGTCTTGTATGTTTGTGCGTTCCCATATGCAACATTTAAATGAACAGGTACAGCTGAGGTTCCTCGGATACACATGATATGTGGCCCAAAATGTGTGTTCTCACGCTCGCTCCAACCGAAACAAAATAATTCCCAGATATGGGTTAATATGGCTTAGCTATTAGCTATGCCCTGTAACATACTACCATATCTGACCAGGCAACCCTAACCAAAAGCTCTGATGTGGACTGCAGCATTCAATCCATCTCTTAACATCGTACTGCACATTCTTTGATTCCCAGCATCATAAGAATAGGAACTTCTGAAGAAAAAATCCGAAAGATCCGGCCAGAGTTAAGCTAAGAGCCGGGTATCGGATTCCAGTTAATGACAATTTCGGCACTAGTCGAAATGCGGTGCACTTCTACTTTAGTGGCAGCAGTAATGTGGACGGCACTGCCGAGTGAGCACCAAAAAAGGAGCTGGTAGTATGCAAACTGAGCACTTGTTCTGGTCTTAACACGCGCATTGACGGGGGGGCGGTTACCCGCCCCCTCGGGTTTTTCGGAAATAGCAGAAAAACAGCGGCGCGTAGCGCCGCCGTACTTGGCATACCTTTTCCCTTATCATTTTTACAATTTCTGTGAAAATCTTAAGGTTAGGTCATCTCAGGTCAGGTCACCAGTACAGGTCAAGTGACCCGACCTAAAAAAAGTTTATGATAGCATTAGTCGGAGCAGGGTGAACTTATCCGATTGAAACTCATATCACATAATGGCCCCACCGAGAATTTCTCTAAAATATGTTCCGGTAATTTTTATATCGATGACCTAAGGTCAGGTACGAGGCATGACCTCCCCATTGTAAATACATGGGAAAAATGGTTTTTACGGAATAACTCAGTAACGGATGGTGATAGAGAATTTATTTTAGCTGCATTAGACTCGCCTGGGCTTTGCAGTTCTAATGATAAGCATTTTATATAATTTGACCCTGACCTGACCTCAGGTTAGGTCAAATCCTTGATTTGACCTAGCAAGGTCAAATTATATATCATTCGATTTGGCTTGCTGAGAGGAACTCATACAGTTCAAGTCGTTTTGTTCTATCTTTACTTGTTTAGATGTAATGGCCGAAAAACTGAATTTACCTGTTATCCCTATGACGGCATGTTTTGACCTCTCGTGACCTTAAATGTGAACTGACAAAAAATGGTTCAAATGTTTTCGATGGAGAAGTGGACGGGCAGCCCAACGCTGTTTACCGTTTTTCGCTACCTACCGTGATTCTCGAGATCTTAGGGTGGGCGGGTACCCGCCCACCGTCAATGCGAAGGTGGCTCAGACCCCCATCAATGCGCGTGTTAAAAAAATAGGAGCTGTTTTCGGAAGAAAGTATTATCATTCAAGTTGTAGTTCGCTCTTACCCTTGTCCGGAAAATCCCAGCCCTGGCACCGTGGGAACTCGGGTGCCGGGTGCCTTTCGACACTGCCGGTTTCCCTGTGATAGTTGTCCCGCTACCCTGTGTGTGTGTGTGTGGGGGGGGGATATTCGCGCACTCACTCGGATTTTTCCGGCGATGCGAGAAAACGGCGGCCTTTTCCTAATCCATGATCAATTGTACAATAAAAAGTTTAATTAATCTCAGGTCAGGTCACCAGTCCAGGTCAAGTGACCTCACCTCCTAAAAGGTTTAAAGTGGAACCGGTGAAAACAGCTTTATTCTATTGACCTAATATTTATATCGCATTGGAGGCCCATCGAGCATCGCAATTCGTGTTAATGCAAGGCAGATAGGCAGTGACAGATCAATAAAACATTTCGGTGGGGGGGAGCTAGGGGGCTTAAACCTTCTCCGCTATTTCCTCGGAACAGACTTCGGCTATGCATTAGCTGAAGGCACTCTGAAATTTCGAAGGGGCTTGAGCCTCCCTGGCCCCCCTTGTATCTTCCACTGATCTCAGGCCACTCTCCAGGGCCATGTTGTAAGTTTGGACCTGTGGCCTCTGAAAGGTCATCTGGGACTATTTAAGTAGGCTTTTAGACATGGGTCAAAAACCTCGTAGGAAATGGCGATAGAGTTTTCATTTTAATGCCCTTACATTCGAATTTCCATAAAAGCTGCTTGATATGCATATTAGCTATGTTAGGTCAGACAATGACCTTGACCTGACCTCAGACCAAGTGATATTTACATTTTGACCCGGTATGATCGTGTCATACATGATTGGAATGATTGCATGATTGCAACGAGAGGAAGTGAATGACATAAATAATTGACCCTAACTGAACCCAGCCAGACACTAGGGACAGAGAAAATCCCAACCCTGTCACACTCTTTCACCTGTCATGACCTCATTGTTGACCTGTGCAAATATAGCAACTGGCATGGTTTTTTAATCATTACTTATCAGCCATTTACTACAATTCGCGTTTTTTGTTATCTCGCATACGAGCCCCAGATCGAGGGGAGGGGGAGGGGGTGGGTGCTAGAACCGTCCTCTCCACCGGTGCGAGGCTGGATCGGAGGCCCACTGGGATGGTTGTTGAAGAGTGCAAATCGCACGTGTGGTGTTATCTATTCGTATGCAGTACACCCTCGGAGAGCTGTGCCGAGTGCACTGCGCGCTGGTAGCGGAGACGGTTAGGTGCGTTCCACTCTGAGGGGAGGGGGAGCGCTAAAACAAAATAATCCGATATCTTTCTCAGGCTTCACAAGACAATGCTAAGCCAGATACTAAAACATCAAGTTTAGATGCTATCTTCACTTATGTAAGAGGCAGGACGTACGTAATTGAAAATCCCCCAAAAATGGGGCCTTGAAAAATATTCCAATAAAAATTCTGAATAATGTGTTGAATCAATTCATCACCCACTTCCAACACAAATCAGTTATTTGTCTTAGTTCCCCAGTCATTGAGAGTTTTCCCTGTTTCAATTCTAAGCTAGTGGGTTGGAGGGTTTTCCATCTCCGTACATGTGAGAATTTGGTCAAAGAAGGGTGGCAGTCATGTTTCGATGGTCCTTTCTCTGTTTAATCCACGACGAAGGTGCAGAATAGGAATTCCAGTAGGTACTACTATTCAACTATGACGCAGCATATTCAATCAAGCAAGCGAAAACTGAGGAGCATACGAAGCAGCCATTGCCTATATCTAATCCACCACTGCTGTGTCCACACTTTAATTGTTTGCCTGACACGGCATCATTATATAATTTGTATTAGGAAGTGGATAGAACATGTTCTAAGCTATCGATACTTGTCAAATGAAAGCGCTGGAAACCTGTTAAAAATCATAGCAAATCAACTCACAACCGCCACGTTAGAAGAAGCAAGAGCGTGGAAATACGCAGACTTGCTACTCAATACCTGCGACGGATGATGCATACACTTCCTGCTTTTGCGTCCAGATACAATCACGTCCGTTAGAATCTGCTAATCTGCATTCGCTCCATCACCGTCGCGCCGCGCCGGGCCGTGTCAGCCACGCGGTTTATCGTCTCTTTTGTTCGAGAACCGCGCCAAACAAAAGCGAGGGGAAGGATACGACCTTCCCTGCGGCGCACCGGCAGCATACGGTAAGGTCACAGTCATCTGCCTCTTCCGAACAAAGATCTACCTGTTGTCACATTTCTTCCAAGGGCTGCACGTTTCTTTTACACGGAGTCGGCTTGGCTGCAGCTGGCCGTTTGAGAGGCTGCCAGCTCCCGACTGCAGCTGACCGACGGGTCAGGCTGCGGGTGCAGCGGTCGCCTGCACGTCTGCAGACCCCACCCCCTGCGGGCGGAGACGAGCCGGCGGCCGCCGACGGCCGCGTCTCCCTCCGCCCTCTCCGCCAGGAAGGCCCCGCGGCGCGCCGGTACCTTCTAATTTGGTAACGGACGAAGATAAAATAAGTTGGCGAGGGAGCGCGGCGACCAGTGTAGCTCTGGAGTGCTGGACACCCGCACATTGACTCACAGACACAGCAGCAGCCATGCGAAGCCTTGTCATCATCTTCGCCCTGGTGGCGGCAGCGTACGGTGAGTTGGCACGCGATGCACGCACGTGCGTGCGGTGCGGGTGGGTCGGTGGTCGGTCAGTGAGAGTTCATTGCGATTCTCGAGATAATTTTCCGGTGCTCGAGACAATAATAATGTAGGTGTGTGTTCCCTCTGGCCCAAATTTAGGATATTTTATAGCAACACATTGGTCTACGGTTTAATAATTGTTGGGGTTTAACGACGCACCAACTGCCAGGGTCATACGGCGTCGCCAACTCTCACCCTGTTGGAAGGGATTTTGGGGATCAGATCGACTTATTCAGAGGCTCTGCCGGGACTTGAACCCGGGACCGGTGGCTTAGAAGACAAGGGTGCTATCCACTAAGCCACCTCACCCCCTTGGTCTACGGTTTGAGCGTATAGCTGATGCACCCTGCTCTTTAAGCGACTTCGTGTGTTACCTCAGAGAATCGTTTAAGGGCTAAAGCTCATATCTGTCTATAGCGAACATTTTATGCTATACCAGGAAAAAGGGTAATAAAATGTTATTTTGACTTACCTTGATCATAGATATTCCTTCTCCAATATAGATTTAAAAGATTTAAGTAAGCAATTTATTTTTCTTTCATCATCAGGCCACCTTTTGTTGTCCCACCTGCTTGAAATAGGTAAATATCTACTGTTAGGCACGTGATGCTGATGTAAAAAAATCAACAGACGAGGACTGCCATGTTCGTATTCCAAGTTATGTGTATAAAACCGCGACAAATGTCGCCCCAACACTGAATGTGAGAACAACAGTTTACACCGACAACTAGCCTCAATCTGAACTCTTAGTTGAGAGGCTCACAAATACTGCAAAAGCCAATAATGGCTTATCAGCGCGTTTGTCTCGCAAAAATTATCCTATGAAATTAGACATGGCCTCACGATATACAAGCATGCATTCTCAAATATGATCTGGTTACGAAAAGTCTATTGAAAATTGACTTGGAACTCAATGAGGTTTCTACGTACTTCTAGCAGAATATCAAGACCATTGTGTAGCTAAAAAGAAAATTATTTCTCCGGCTTATGGCTGAGTTTTTCTTCGGATCCACGTTTACACCCTCTTCTAACAGTTTTGGTATTTTAAGTATATGCCTATGCTCATTTCACTGAGTCATTAGATGGTATAATCCAAGGGAGCTTCCACTTCTATAGTGGGGTTTTAAATGATATTTTGCAGAGCGTGTCGAGAAACCAGTTTTTACATATTTTATTTCACCCAAATATTTCTGTATTAAATTGTCTCTCAGTTAAACGTTTGAATTAAGGGCTCAACCCTTAGTTCAAACAGGGAAGATATCTTTTCACATCTGGTTGCAGAAATTAAATTGGTCTAAATCTCACTGCCACGAGGGTCACGTGATAAATGTTCGCGATGGCTATAATAGTTGCAACGTTGCATGCGGAAACGATACCCTAACGGCTAGCCTCGTAATTGCACGCAATGCTTAGTTCAACCCAGATTAGTAAGAAAGACAGCATTTTTTGCTCTAAGTAATTAAAGGTGCAAATGAGAGCTGGTTTCCCTATTTCCAGACTTGTTCATAAGTAATATTTTTAATTCCTACAAAGTGGTCCATTCCCTTTATCATGACAAGATCACCTCTTTAGGAGAGAAAATTATAGATTCCAGGCTGCATAATGTCAATAGCCGCCATTGTATAGGGTAAGAATTCAAAGTCTGAACACAAAGTTTTCAGGAAACATAAGATACTTTATATCAGAAATTTTTCCCCAGGATAAATTTCCAAAGCTTGTTTGATCACGTTTGTCAAAAGGTCATAGGTGCCTAGCATCATACCTACCCCAACACCAAGGCACAACTCATATACTCACTGTTAACTGAGGCGTACATCTTGATTTTGTTATCTATCTGCCTGCTGCCGAGTAAAAAAGAACACTTGTGTCCAGCACCACGTGACCTAATCATAGCCTGAGTGGTAGTTTGACAAAAGGAGATTTGCTTGGACTGGGTCCGGTTTTCCAATCTTTTACATCGACCAGGATGAGTCGTACGTGGCCGTTTGCCTGGACCTGCAACTTCTGATAAAGCTCGACTCTCCAAACTTTTAGTGCTTTAAGAACGCGACTCAAATCTTCCCTTATCCTGTTAATAAAGGGCTGATTTGAGACTAGGTAAACCCGGCACGGTGGGTGGGTTTCTGCATGACATTAGAATAGAGCTGCATTATGCTTTCAGTTCTGGCCCAAATTTTTCATGGAGGCTATTCAAAGAAGCAGTTTAAAAAATCAACGTTTGACTGGGTAATACAAATATACATATGGCTAACCATATACACATATACGTATACATATATGGTTAATCATCATCCTTTGACTGGGCTTAACGTCAAACGACACAATTCTCTCGCCCTTTACGAAAACATATCGTGCAGGGGAATAGAGATGACACTTACGTCCTAAGGTAGCCTGAACGTTACAAAAAGGACCCAGCTTGAGCCATTTCGTAAGGATATGTTTTGCCTTCCGTAGTTCAGCCAGCCCAGGGATGTCTCTGGGAGCCTCCAGATCTGAAGGCCATAGGAATGGAATGATGCCTATGGCCATTGGCCATAGGAATCGGAATTTCAAGAAGTTGAAAGAAGATGAGAATAGTTTACTTGCTGCTGTTCAAGGTTAAGCCTAACACGCTCTGACATGTAGGATTACACTGAATGAGGAAGATTGTAATGGAAATTTGACCCCCACCTATTGTTTTCAGCAGCTGTGTGAGGCTAAGTCATAAAATCACGTGCTTTAAAAAGTCAAAGTTGTATGATTTGATTTCCGATTTGAACTGCCAGCGAACAAGTTACTTCAAATATTGGTCACAAAAACAGCACGAGACGCTCCAACCATTTACTACATATACAAAATTAGAAAACGCTTATAGCGTTGTAGCAGAGCACATCGCTGCTGCCTTCTCCAAAATTTATGTAGTCCAATATCTCAAATCTTATTTGTTAATCAAATGCTAAGAATTCAGGGAATTGAATTAGCTTGTTAACATGTTGAAGTTTCCTTTTTCAGATTAACGCTTACAAGCAAAACGTTTTTCTTCCTCTTTAAAATAGCAACAATTTTTACTCAAGAAGTTTGTTACAATAGTGATTTCCAGAATCTCCCCGCCCCCATCCTCGAAGAATGTGCCTCACACACCTATCTTACGTTTTGAGTGAAATTGCACACTTCCCAGGCTGTTGAAGTGGGGCAGATGGACTCTCAGGCCTATTAATCTGGTGCAAAATAACCGGTTCGCTAAATGATAATTAATGGGCATGCAGGGTCACGCACCTTGGACCTCCACGTTCTATTGCCCCTGGTTATCCTCCATAAGAGTGATGGGACCGAGGCGGTCAAGGTCACACGTTCATCTGTAAGCCATGTGAGGATGCGGCTATCCCTGTTAGAAAGTTGCCTGGTCAATGACGGTAAAAGTACTGAGAGGGGCACTCGACCCTTCAAGGTCAAATGAAAGGAACAGTCACCTTCTGCACCCATTGCGATGAAAACGAAAGTTGTTTGTTCGAAGCATTTCAGCGAAAGCTATGACGAATCAGGCGAAGTTTCCAGTGGATTTCAACCTGTGGTTACAGAACTGTATTGTGGCATTCTTTGCCTGCCGCAGCCTCCAGCCAGCAAACACATCCATTAAAGGGTGCCGCAGCCGGATTGAAGGCGGTCAAAGTAGCATGGCTTTTAAGCCGCTAACAGCATCACCACTCAAAAAAGCTGCACGCTATTTAAGCTTCAAAGGCACCAGAGATGACAGAAAATCGACCACCACCAAGCGCTAGATTTCAGTATTACCTAGGCCGGACTCATGTTACGGCCAGAGGAGTCAGGGTGCAGGGTTTTGTCACCTCTCGCGACACTGCCACGTTACCCAATCGGATTACCCCAGTGCGGTGGCATCCCAGAGTGGCACCGGGCGCGCTCCCCGTTTGCATACCTACAGCTGACGCGGAGATGGACGGCATGCGGTTAGGAAACACCGCAGCGGACCTGCATAATACGCACCACCCAGAATGGGTACCCGCGGCGAGCCAGCACGTGCGAGAGCGGGGCCGCCGCGCCGGGATCGTGGCCAAAAACCGGTCGGTGCATCGGCATTGTGGGTCAGCGTCTGAAAGGGCTGGTAAAGCGCAGACAGCCTGGTGGCGTTAACACGCGCCCAGCTGGGAGTCCTGGCATGGCTCACCCCACTTGAGGGCGTGTTTCACCCCTCTCTGTATCTCATTTTCTGAAAACTTTAAAAAAATAGTAGACGGTGGTCGAAGGCCCTTGAAAAAATTATGATAAATTGTAAGAATTATTTTTATGTCAACTAAATATTGAGGTCACCAGAGGTCAATGAAGATTCCATATGGAGCAACAGAGCATTGTAGATGTTCTCAAAATATTTTTACTGAGAGCTGACCGATGATGAGTTTAGAATTTAACAAACGACTTGTATTGTCTATTAAATCTGGCCAGTAAATCACACCTCACGCGAAAAAATAGTTTCTCCACAATTTCTGAGTTTGGACCGCCAACCATCAAACCTCCAATACCACCAGCCATACCTCACCGGGATGGCATTTCAGTTGAAATCTCATTAAGGCGTCAAACTCATTTAATATCCTTGCACTGTTATGAAATTCCTACAAAATCATACATACTGAAGATTTTTACAAAAAGGAATTGGGGCTAGTATGATAAAACTGACTCCCACCTAGCGCTTAGAGATCAGGCGAAGGAGGGCAAAACATAGATGCATCCGCAATCAGGTCATGAGAGGCTCCGTTCAATTGATTCAGCAAAAAATGCAGGAGTTCTTTTCATGCCTACTAGTTTGAAAGAAGGCTGAGTTATTTTCAGCAAAAAACTAGCAGTATGTGCGGATCCAGGGGAACGTTTCTCTCCCATTGAACCACCCGACGCCTCACATCGTGCTCCGATGCCTCTGGAACCCCCTTCCCCTTAGCGCCCCAAAATATTACTTCCCACGCCTCTCCCCGGCAGGATGCAATCGTTTGCACTCCCATGCTGCAATTCTTCACCCCTCTGTTAGGTCACTCCTAAACAAATTGCCACCCAGCACCCGGCTTAAATGTTACCCCCTCCTGACTCAAACGGCGCCCCCTGCCCAAAGTGCTCCCTCCCAACGGGATTCCTGGGTCCACCTGTGGCATGTGAACCTCTAATACCAAGTCTGTACCTACAGAATGCGTGGATCTGTATCTATGCATTGTGTTCTAAGACTTTGTGATATTTGCTCTCACACTAAACGTCTGACATTCACTCTGACAACCTCTGATTTTCCACTGTTACAGCCCAGGATGAGTACCAGTTCGTCTGCCCCGAGTCCTACGGCGACTTCACCGACGAGGAGTACTGCGACTACTACTGGAGGTGTAGCAACGGCGATGCGGAGGTGCTGGAGTGCCTGGACGGTCACAGCTTCGACCCGCGCCTGCGTGGCGCCATCTACCCATGCGACTACACCATCAGGGTCAACTGCACAGGCCGCGAGCTGCTGCGTGAGTGAGACTGACGCAGGAGAAGCACCCAGCCAGGGAGCCGTGCTTCTAGCTGATGGTTGCACAACAAATGATGCACATGATACAAATTTGTCGTTACCACCTCTTGAGTACGTACACACCGCATAGGGGGGACCGGTAGGAATCAGTATTACACACCACACTGCAATTTTAATATTTCTTTTTCTGCGTAAGATCGGCAACTGACCAGCACAGACGCCAGCAGGCACTACGTAACTGTCAAATTTAGACAGTGGTTGAAACAGCATTGGTCCTATTACTGACCATTTATGCTCTCGACTCCAGCCCTGGCTGCTGTCTAAAGACAACATCCCACACGGGAAAGTTACGCTCCAACCGTCACTCACTGCTGGCCTCTGTAGTCCCTGCTCCTCCGTCAACACTTTAAGCTGTCTATTATTCAAGGGAAAACCAGCTTGTGTCAATGAATGTGGGAATGATTTTGAAGCAGAGATAAATCCATTGGGCTGATTATACATAGAACTGATTGATCACGCTAGCTCATAGTTGCTCTGTCTTTTAAATCCCTTTTGATAGCTCTTAATAGCTGACAGGAAATTTTAGGTGGTATCATAATAAAAGGTGCTGAGCAATTGGCCACCGGTTTGCAGCAGCTACGTTTCCGATGAAAGTGTCATTCTATTGCCTAATAAGCTTCCAATAAAACTATATGTTTTAATTCATAGCATTAGCCCATGCTGAGGCCTATATAATTACTCTACCTCTGTCTTCTTTAATAAGCTTCCAGTAATACTAAATTTTTTTCTGCACAATTTTTCACAATTTTTACAATTTTTTACAGGCGACCCTGAGCCGACCCAGGACGCTGTCTGTGAGCGCAAAAACGGAATCTACCCTGACCCCGACCTGTGCGACCTCTTCTACGTCTGCCAGGACGGCATCGCCACCAAGCAGCGCTGCTCCTCCAACAACCACTACAAAATCTCCACCGGAGAGTGTGTCTGGCCCGAGCTGTCTGGCCGGACCAACTGCTTGGCCTCGGAGTGTGAGTGAGACAAAAAGAGGACTGTACTCCTGTGGCGAGCTTTCATTTCTAAATGGTTCCATGTCTACCATGTCATTTGCATTAACATGTCTGGTGAATAACGTTTAGAACATGTTTGAGCAGCGGAGAACGTCATGTTTTGCAAACTCCTATCGGCCATTTCTCAAGGGTAGTCAGAAAAAGTTTCGAACAGGCACCTCCGTTTTGCGAAAAAGTACTAGCCGATAATATCCATATTTTAAAAGCAATGCTCACTCATCAATGTGCACAGCAGTCATTGCGGTTTTAGTCACAGCTTTAAAACGAATTGATAATATTTCCGGATGATAGGTATTCCCTTTTATGGAATTTTCTGCCATTGCTCCTTGAATAGAGGTCCAATGCATATTTTGACACTGGGTCAGGACATTTTGAACTTATCGAACTTAGTGCTTTTTGACTTGTGGCCTTCCGATTTCAAGGTGTGAGAAAGATCAGGCAAGAAACATCATTCACATCACCACCATAGCTTCTAACTGATATGTTTTACATTACACGGGACAAAAACGTCCCATCTTAACAACTGTCATGTAGATAGGATCCCTCTTGACGCACCTGCTCACTGTCTACCGATGTCTTCTGCAGCGCTGAACGGCTTCACCTGTCCACCGGGGGCCAGAAACGCCTTCGACATCAACGGCAACCGCAACATCAACCCGCTGTACGCCGACCCAGCCGACTGCCGCTACTTCTACGTCTGCGAGAGTGGCAAGACACCCAGGCAGGGTGGATGCTCAGATGGCCTCGTTTTCAACAACATCACAAAGATCTGTGACGATCCTATTAACGTGCCGGATTGGTAAGTGAATCATCATAATGAGGGGATTCTAATTTAGAGCTTATTATAAGCTATCAGCTTGATTCGAATTCACAATCGCGATTCTTATCAGTTCCAGGCACGATAATGTGAATGAGTTTGAATGCAGAGAAAAGAAAATGAATGGTAGCTATAAGTTTAGGAGCCGTCAGAATATATCTAAATAGTGCAAAGGTTTCAACGGCTTCCTTGTTATTTGTTGATTGAGGCATTGCTTGCATTTTCCCTGAGCCATAAACAAGGCCAATTCTGGAGTAAAATATATGATTCACTGTTGTCTTATTCTAAAACCCGAGCCTGGTCTTTGTCTCACGACTATAATATGCAACGATAAGGGTACAATGCCCAAACAGTGATGGCCTGGTCAATATTGCTGTATCTTAGCCGAAAAACGGCCATGTCTCTGCTAAAATTAGCATGTGCTCAGAGCTTCAAGAGACATGACCTAACTTACCTGGTTCAACTTTTTTCAGCATATCATACTACGCAGACTCATTCAACGGTGAAGATTCCTTTGTCGAGTAAACAACGTCCCTCTAAATATTTCAAAAGTTCTGCACACCATGAAGAAGCAAAATAGAGCATCTTGCAATGATCCGGCGGAGAATAGAGACAAGATGTGATGAGAAGAACAAATAAGTCATTCCGTGAGCATGCTGGCCAACAAAGTGTCAAGGTGGACACCGTACTTGATTTGTCTGTGACTGTGTACTGTTACTTTGTTGTATTTACTTGCGATTCATGTTTCTAGTGTCTTTGACGAATAGACAACACACAGAGATAATGTGTTTTTTTTTCTTTTCGTGTCATTCCTCTATATACAGGGGTTTCAAAAAATGATATTTTGAAACGTCATAAAGGATGAAAATTCTTCAAATTCGTTCAGAAAAAGTCATTTGAATGGTAAATTGTGGGACATTTTGAAAAATATATTTTACAAGCTTCATATCATTTTTACTGTTTTTATATAGGTCCACAAGATGGTACAAAAAACGGAATACAGGGTGTTTCAGAAAGAATGATATTTTTAAATGTTCAGTAAAGGACTCAAAATCCTTCAAACCCGCCCACAAAACGCTCATTTTAATGGTAAATTATAGGAAATTTTTCTATAGACATTTTCATTTGCATCAAATATTTTCCCCCGTCTTAAATGTACTCGGAAAAAATGATGCAAGAAACATAATACATGCCCGCTTATCTTTGAGAAAACGGAACTGGCAGGTTCTAAAAGGTTTTAGCACACAAAAATGGCACGTGAGCATGCACATCAAAGGCACAAGTTTCAGTAATATTACAAATTTAAAGTTGTTGGCTCAAGCTCCAAATGGCTCGTTGGCTTACCTTCCATATGAATGACTGGATGCGGCGGACACGGCGCAGAAGACCCCACCGTTCACCGCAGAACAATGGACATGGACCAATTGGGGATTGCTTGCTTGGACCTAAGCTTGAGAGGTGTGTTTTTTAGAATTAATTTCCAGAGGCAATGTGCCTGTGGACTGTGATGTACCGCAGTGACGATGTAATGTTTGCAGTGTCGTTGGCGTGGTAATTGTCACGTGATACGCGCGTGATTTCTACGAACATTTCGATGAAGACAAAACAGACAGTATTTTTCAGCTCATTTTTAAGACTACTTTTAACTAGTTAACATATAAAAACAGTTATCAAAATACAAATAATCGTAAATGTCCCAAAATTTGCTTTCGATTGATATGTAAATCGTACCACAACAACCTATTTATAACCGTATTATGATCAATTCAAAAATATCATTCTTTATGAAACACCCTGTAGATAGCATTATTACAGGGGCTTACATGCTCGTGCATTGTGCATTTACCAAATGGCGCTGAGGTTCGTTAAAGACCATGGTGAACCACATAATAGCACGGAAGCGTATGCGCTCTGGCGGCGGAACATCAAACCTCCACACCCAAGGCAAGATGAACCTTGAAGGCCGGGATGGGCCTAAGGGGGCGAGGGAGACGATCACCGCCTCCCCCTCTCTCCTTGAACCGTACTGGCACGTGGGTCCCCAATTATTCGCCCTGCTCATAATGATGAGGAATGGTACAGTACTCCAGCACGGCTGAAAAAACCGGACAAGTACGGCTCCGAACCGAAATTAAATCGGTCTCTGCAGCTGTGTGAATTTAATCTGAGCCGGAGTCATGCTTGATGGGCCGGGCTGATAGAGACCAGCAGTGGTCCATTTACCGTTTTTCACTATCTAGGATGGTTCTTGAGATATTAGAGAGAGGAGGGGGTACACGTACCCCGTCAAAGTGATGATGGCTGAGACAGTCGTCAATGCGCGTGTTAATCAAACACATTTCGCACCATTACATGAAAGAAAGAGTAAAGTAACAACAATTTCCTTGATAAAACTCCGCGTCCCTCTAGCCCTCTTACTGCCTTGACGGTCGAAGACAGAAAGGCAAATCACAAGCACCTGATAGATTATCAGTAACTTGAAATAAGCTTTCATTACATGCCCGGTAGGAAATATCAGAGGGCTGTTTTACCCAGGGTGTGTTTTATCCATAGTTACTCTATGCAGTAGTTTCACCATCGGAAACTTGCGTCATTGCTTATCATTTTCTCTCTGTAAGTTTGCTATATAATGAGAGTGTTTAGCTTTATATAATTTATTATATCAGATGAAAGCAAACACCAAGATTTTTTCTAGCAGCTATGGAGATTCCTATTTGAAACAGTAGGGGAAGTCCGTGCAAGAGAACGCACTTAACCCTCGCCCACCGGGGGGCCATCGATGGCCCCCTAAGGTTTTCCGGGATAACAGAAAACGACGAGGCGCAGCACCGCGGTTGAGGGCTCTACCTCTCACTGCATCATTTTCCATCATCCCTGAAATTTTTGTCCCCGGGTCACCCAAGGTCAGGTCACCAGACGAGGTCAACCAAGGTCACCTCACTTCACCTTTAGAGCTCTGTAAGAGCTACATTTCAAAGTCGATCGATTTGAAACTTCCTACACTTCATGACCCGTCCAGGGTCTACAAGGTGTATATCCGGGATTTTTCGATTTCGTGCCCTGAGGTCAGGTCACGAGGTGACCTCTCCCATTGGAAAAGCATGGGGAAAAGCTATTTCATGATATAAAAGCCACAAAAATGATTGCAAATACTCAGACTGCTCAGAACAACGTTTTTGGACACCCTTTCACAGATCCCAGGGGTCATATTTGCCCTTTGACTTTTCCAAGGTCATCCAAGGTCACCAGAGATCAAAAACAGTATTTTGACAATAACTTTTGACCTAATTGAGCTAGAGCAGTCAACAAACACCATCGTGTTTGTCTTGTCACTGGCTTTCATTTGATATACGGCAAGGTCACTTTTTGACCTTTCGTGACCTCAGGTCATGTTAGGTCACGAGGTGACCTCTGGCGGTCAAACCACTGGCGGGAGGTCTTTACGTTCCACATAGCGGAAAAAGTGCTGGCAATTTGCTATCAAATGTACTTTACCAGGCCTCAATAGCTCTAATGACATAAGAGTTATGCCCAGTTTGCTTAATCATTGCATATTTGAGTGAAAATAGCCGATCTTGACCTAATTTGACCTCTGGAGGTCAAACCATTGACCTGAGCACTAAAACATGCGAAGTAATTTCTTACTGAATTCACGCGAGCTTTCTATTGCACTTTGCAGATTTGCGCTAACGCCCATATTTTCGGAGTTAGAGGGGGCCATCGATGGCCCCCCGGTGGGGCGAAGGTGGCGCCGGACCCCGGTGGGGCGCGGGTTAACTTTCTAAAGGCTTTCACTTTTCTCCTATAAGTCTAAGAGCTAAAATTTGTATGTGGTTGTTTAGCCTGAAAAATTGTCTATGTATGGTCCATGTTTCAACTCGATGTATCTGAAAGGAACACGCCACGAGTCCATCAAAAATAAAAAGTCACGTGCGTACTCTTACCGGAGTGGGTCGGTAAGATTACGCAAGAGAGGAGGCTGGAGTACGCATTGATGCCCCGCTGTGCTTTAGGTGCATAGGCCATGTCGCGAAGTTTTTTGTCGCCAAACTAGGCGATTGTATGATTTTATATCGTTCTGAATATGCATGAACTATGTTGCAACGTTTGATTTTCCAAAAATGAATTACGGACTCGGTTCAGAGCGAAAATTAATTTTTCTATCTCTTAAGCATGCACACTCTTGCCCAATTGTCTACTGCGTACTCTTGCCGGACATGCTCAATTGGGAAGAAAGTCTTCATAAACATGTTGGCAGGTGTTCTAGCGTAAGCTACAGTCCTGCAGCGCAGTCCTAGCTCAGCTTTCTTACTGATGACAGGCCGTAATACAATACTTTTGATAATAGAAGCATGGTCTTCAAGTTTACCCAGTTTACCCAAAAAATTACAATGTTACAAAAATTAATTACAATGTTACAGTGTTAAAATTTACCCATGGTTTCAAGTTTACCCAAATATTACTTCGAGGGTGACAAGAAACTTATTTTGCTCTGTACTCCCGAGGAAAGAACAGGACCACGTTGAATTTTGGCGTGCAGCCTTGGCACTGACCTTGCTTTTTTATACCAGGGTATCCACCATCTCAGTGGTTGCTAAGTAACCAAAACAGCTGCTGCGCACTCTTATCTCCTGCGTACTCTTACCCGCCCTTACCCTAATTGCGATCGTTTTCCAAATCTCACTGAAGTGGAAACGTAGCAAACACATGAACCGACAAAAAGGTGTCAAGACCTTGGCTTATAGATTCCTCAGAAGGTTGATGAGGTGGGCCGATAATCTTCCACCGTTGGTGGTGATATTTGACAATGGTCACCCGATAGCCGAGGTTAAATGTCGCTCGCCCATTCAAAGCAGGTTTCCTGAAACTATTTAAAATACTTATGGACATCTTATAGTGCTTTGTAGCCAGAATCCTACTGTAACACATTTGCCTCTAAAATTGACATCAAATAGGCTCAGACAGACAAATATTTTGAACAGAATGGCTCAATCCCAGGGCATGACAGACCTTTGCTTGGGCCTACTTTGACCATATTAAAGACAAAATATCGTTCTATCTACTCTGAGAGAGCTCAGACTTCTATTTCAAAGGTAGAGACTGATATTCTTTGATTCCAACAGAAAAGTTATGTATAGCTAAGTCTATTAGGACTTTGGCGGTGATTCAGCAGACATGACCATGTTGTAGAGGGAGGCGAATGAAAAAAACAGGCGAATGTAGGAGTCAGAGGCAGAAGTACGGACAGGGGGCGGATTCAAGCAGCTGATCGCATGCGGGCGCAGAAGCGAATGTAGGGACCCAGAAGCAGCTGTAGGAATTGAGCGGGTGAAGTGGCAGAGCCGGGTGAAGGCGCGGAGGTCGGACTGGATTGGAGATGCTGTATCCGCCTGTGCCAGGGGCTCTACACTTGGGCGGATCCAAGGGGGAGGGGCAGTGGGGATGACCATCCCCCAAGGGCTGAGCTTTAGCATTGTAAGGAAACGGCACAAGGAGGGCTTCCCCGCAGGGGGCCCTAGTGATGTCCGATAGGCATTCCAAAAGTTCATTTGAGGGACATTATCACCACCCGAATCAGGGGATTGGGGGCGCCGAAGCCCTTGAGATGATCTCAGGAGCCCAACAAATTTTTCTTAGTTTTCCCCTCGTGTTCGTCACAGGGAACACAGATTTGGCACTGGGAGCCCCAAAGTGTTGGCCTCGGAGGTACCAGCATTGGTTTGGAGTATGCCCCAGGGTTGGCTTCGGGTTCCCAATAGTTATTCTCAGAATTTCCTATCATTGATCTTGGGGAGCCCAAACCTGGCCCCAGGTGCTCCCAAAAGCTGTTCTTAGGGGCCGGAAGCGTTATTCTCGGAGGGAGAAAGCAGAGTCGGTCTCGAACGCCTAAATCATTAGTTCGAGGGGCCCAAGAGTTTGCCGTGGGGAGCACAATCGTCAGTCTCGGACGTTGAGAATAGGCATATAACAAATTGTTCAGTTCGGAAAGATTTCACGCTCAATAAAGGAAAAATGGCGGGGCCCTCCGCCTCTAAAACAGGCCCAAAATGGGAGACCCCCAAGGTTAACATATGCCCCCCTCTCCTTGATGAAAGCCTGGATCCGGCCCTGGTCCTACACCAGCTAAGGGGCACCGAAATCGATTGTCGGGAGCCTCCAGCGCAATACTATCTCAGAGGGTCCCAGACCAGCTAAATGGGCCCAAACCAGTTTAAGGGACTCAGCATGAGGTCACGGGGCTAAAACCAACTCAAGGGCCCCAAGTACGGATAAGGAGCCTCCAGATCAGCTCAGGGCCCCCGACCGACTCAGGGAGCCAGGCTGGCTAAGGTCCCCTGAGGATTTCAGGGGGCCTCAAATCAGCACGTGTTCCCCGTTCAGAGAAATAACCAAGTTGTCAAAGTGCCCTAAAACCGCCCAATGTTCCCCGTTTAGACCAGTAAGAGGCGAGTGTTTGTTTCAGGGTGTCCCGAGCACTGGTTCCACGGAGCCCCTCCCCGATTACTGGTCTCAGAAACCCTGAGTGTTGATTTCAGGGCTCCCGGAGCGTTGGTCTCAGGAGCCCCGATTTTTTTCATCAGGAGCCTTCCAAGTGTTAGTCTCAGGGGCTACGCAGTGTTGGTCTCAGGACACCCGAAAGTGGATCTCAGAGGGGCTCCGAGTATTAGTTTCGCCCCTCCCCAAGTGCTGGTCTCAGGGAACCTCCGCATTGGAAAATCCAGGTGAGCAAACGAGAGCACTTGCCCCCTCGCTATTAACTCTTGGCGCCCCTTGAAATGGGCAAAGTACCCCGCACCAGAACAGCGACGATTTATTCACTAACACTAGTCAGCGCGGACGTAACCAACCCAATACAAATAGACGGATATCCAGCATCGCAACCCTGAACAGTGAAAAGTCTTATTCTGATGATATCTAAAAACAATCACCAGTAAGATCACCCAAAGCACATCCGGTAATCACGGTTCACTGGTGGATGCCAGATGGCAGGAGACCATTAGCTTCATCGCCACATACAATTGCAAAGCGAAGAGTATCGGTCATGTGACAAATCATGTATTCTTCAACATGTGATGCGAACAAAACAACAATGCCAACAACACACTGAACTACCCATTACAGCTTCTTTTGCAACCTAGCTGATGATGCGTGCGTGGTGTAAGACTTTCTTGAAAGCCTTGATAAAACGATGGGCAAACGGCTATATAAAATGTGCAGTTGCACCACCTCGTAAGATTTATTTGCCAGCGGCTTTTTAAGAATATTCGAAAGAAGATATTTCAAAGATCAGTTCCAATAGTCACATGTACAAATTTTTGTCAGCCAACGCACCATTTTAAATAAGTCAGGGCCTAACTACAATCTTAATAGTTTTCTTTAGGTTTCTGTTAAGTTCACAATAGTGGTTCTTGTATTAAAAGTATTTTATAAACGGAAGGATATTATACTTGAATCCTTGGCAAATCTAAAGCAAAAATGCCCAAAACAAATGCATTTCAAACGTTTTTTTAACTGGCAGAGGGAAACAATCTGGAGAGTGGGCAGATTTTTAGAACGAACTTTATTTTAGGTATTTATTGTTATGGGTTATGATGTTTTTCGAGCATACATACTTTTCCGAGCTTACTCGAGAGCACATGCATTTCATTCATCAAAATTCAGTATAAATTAAGGCTGATTGTGTAAAACAGCATTTAACAAAAGGTCCAGTATCCCATGCACCTTTTGTCATTCGCATCGGCCTGAAAGCGGAAAAACTTGGTACTTTTTAACACATCCCCTTATGGAAAGGAGCTTCTTTCAAAAAAGCTGACGCCATCAGAAACGTGAACATCGGTGAGAAGGGCTTGGAAGAGTTCAGCCTCCACCCATAATTTTCATCATGCTCTTGTCTTGTTTTCAGCGATTGAAGAGATGCTCAGCAGAGCTGCTCCGTACGCTGCGTTCAGGTAGCTTGAGGCTGAGTTTTGCTATTTTCCGACGAAGTAGTGAGATCATCGGATCCACTCACTCCCGGTGCGACGGATGCTGGTTAGAGTGGGCTGAAACAAAGGAGTTGCTTCGTTAAAACAATGATTTTGACACCGCCAGTGTCTTAAGTTACTGAGCAGTGGTTGAGGTGTCAAATGTTTCTTGGACCAAATACCTGCCTCACAAATTGGAAAAAACTTGCCGCTTTTATCCTATTTCTAGCTCTGAAAATGAAATGTAACAGACAATTGGTAATCTACAAATCTACGCGTTAGGTTAGTGTACTAGAACAGTTTTTCTTTTGTCAGGCATCTTAGCGTGTAAGTTGAGAAAAGGTTTCAAAATTTCCCTGGTAAGCCTGGCAAGGAAATTATATTTCTTTCATATCATTTTCTCATGTTATTAGGGCCACTCCGAACAGGCTCAACTGCCCAATTACAGGGAGTATTGGTGAGAGTGCTTAAGGATCTTCTCCAGATAGGACACGGAAGGAGGTTTCCCGCCTTGGGTATTGAACCCACGTTAAATCATGTTGTCCCAATCTGAAGGCATGCGATGAAGTCATTGATCCACCCGGCCCCCACGTTTTGCCCACCTCCGACGAGTTATTGTTTTTAGGACAAAGTTTTGTCAGCGAGCAATTGATATCTTGGTGACGACTGTCTCTCCACCTCTCTTTCCAAATTTGGACCTGTTACTACACTCTTGTCATCATAACACTAGAGCCCTTAATAAATATTCACGGAGAATGAGGTCGCTTAGTGGATAGCACCCCTGTTTGCTAAGCCACTAATCCCGGGTTCAAATCCCGGCGGAGCTTCTGAATAAGTTGATCTGATCCCAAAAATCCCTTCCAGCAGGGTGAGAGTTGGCGACGCCCTACGACCCTAGCAGTTGGTGCGTCGTTAAACCCCAACAATTATTAATCGGTATTCATGTACATCAAATACTAGCGACACATCTTACTTTAATGCGTCCTCCCTACCAATTAACACAACAGAAAAGCTCACACTGTGCGGGAAGCGTACTCACCAGTCCAGCACCAGCTCGGGGTCAGTGCACGACCTAGTATCGCTGTTGAAAAGAAGACCTTCGTCGCATTTCAGGAGCTGCGGCACTACGCCATCTTTGCATGCATAGAACTTGGCACAGTCGTCCTCGTGAGGGAACGTAGGATGCCGGACGTTTTGGCCGTTGATGACCACCTTCTCCTGCGGACAGGTGAAGTTGCCAAGTCTGGGCAGTGAGCTGCAGCTTCCCCTCTGAGCCTGCTCCGGCCTGAGGCAGACCTTGGTGTCGATGTTGAAGTGCAGGCCGGCGCCGCAGCTCTGCAGCAGCGGACGATCGTCGATACAAACATAGTAGCGATCACACACCTCGGGGTCCTCGTGCGGGAAGATGCCGTTCTTTCGCAGGCACGCTCCGGACCCTAGCGGTGGGCCCCGCACGGGACGCTCGGAGCAGTCTACCTTGAAGTCATAGTCGCAGGGCTCGGCCAAGTCCTCGCGCTTCGGGTCGAACACCAGCCCGTCCTGGCAGTATACCGGCGCTGACTCTCCTCTCTTGCACTTCCAGTACTTGTCACACTCATCTGGATCCATGAATACTCCTGTGCCTTTCTCGAAGGGACAGTCGAAAAATTCCGCGGCCAACGCCACTGGAACAGAGGCCATTGCAGGTAAACATGCGTGCTACAAAAGGACAAATGCAGCAGTATACATGTTCATCATAACCATTTGAGTTTTAGGGCGCACCGAAAGCGATGGTCTTTTGTGCCCACAGTATACATGTTGGGCTATATTTAATGAATACAAAACTTATTACATCATTAATGTCATGAATATGGTTACAAGTCAACATCGAGCCAAGTGATCCATCGAGCCTGTGTGACGCAAGGTGCCTTGATACCAACATTGGGGCTCGCAGTTGGATCCAGGATATTCTGCTGACCGTCCATTTCAGGGGCACCGATGGTTGATCTATAGGGGAAGCGACCCCTTTGCCTCTGGATCTGCCTATAATAAAGTTGATGTGGCTCTTTGCCAACCCCCTCCCCCCAAAGTCAAATTGTAGTTATCACAGGTGACTATAAGCGCTTCTAACGCTCCAAAACGTGCATGCTACATTAAATCATTCCCCAGTTTTGCTGAAATGTATTGATACAAAGCAGATTAACCCTCGCTCCGGTGGGGGGGGGGGGTGTTCGAACACCCCCGGGTTCTCCCGTCATCACAAACAACAGCGGGCCGAAGCGCCACCGTACTTTGCACACCTTATCCTTGATCAATTTCACAACTTTAGCCAAAATTTTAAAGTTTGGTCATCTTAGGACAGGTCATCAGTGCATGTGGCCTCACCTTCAAAAATATTTAAGGTAGCATAAGTAATAAATGGGTGAATCTCTATCGGATTAAGACTTATACCACATAATAGCCCCACTGAGTGCTGCAAAACATATTCCGAGATTTTTCATATCGACGGCCCAAGGCCATGTAGGGACCATGACCTCTCCATTGTAAATACATGGGAAAAAACAGAAATTGGGCTGTATTTGTGTAGATACTGCTGAGAATACCTTCAAAATCTCCAAATCGTAGTATCCTGGGTTCCTTTCCAGGTTCATGTTGTAATTTTGATCTGTGACCTCTGAGAGGTCATCTGGGGCTACTTAAGCAGTTTTCAGATTCAGGTCAATAACTTTGCATGAGATGATGATACAGGTTTTATTTTAATATCATTGCGTTTGGATTGGTATTGCGAGTCGATCGATATGCACATCGACTATGGTATGATATAAAGTGACCTTGACCTGCCCTGAGGTCAGGTAATTTTTGTGTTTTGACCTAGTATGGTCATATTATACATCATTTGATTTTCCGTGATGAGAGAAAGCGAATTGTGCCTAAAAATGAATCTAACTCAACTCTGTCAGATGCTAGAGCCCAAAAACTCTGCTCAAAATGGCACCTTCTTTGACCTGTCATAACCTCAATATTGGCCTGAGCCAAAAAGTGACTGATATGGTTTCGTCATCAATTTTTGTGAGTTATCCACCAGCGTTCGCCTTTTTCGCTATCCCGCATAGGGGCCGAGTTCGAGGGGGAGAGGGTGCTCAAATGCCCCCACCAGGGAGAAGGTGTTTCGGAGGCCAACCGGGGCGCGGGTCAGCCATACAATTCTTTAATTCCATGAGGCCAGCAACACATGCAGCAAATGTGTTGGCAGAATTCAGTCACTTACTAAATAAATGTATGCATTTTCTTTAGCTACTGCTGCAAAAAGAAATGCAAAGCCTAAAATTGTTATATTAACACGCGCATTGACGGGAGGGAGCGAATAACCACTCCCCTAAGATCTCAAGAACCACGCCAGATAGCGGAAAACGGTAAAGGTGTTGGATAGTCCATTTAAATCTCTATAGAAAATATTTGAATACTTTTTTGTCAGGTAAAATTTAAGGTCACTAGAGGCCAATACATGCACTATAGGGATAATATGTAGACGAAGGTTTTCAGTCATTACATCTGAACTAGTAAGGATATAGCAGAACAGTCTAGACCATAGGAATTTTCGCAGCAAGGCAAAGCGAATGATATATAATATGACCTTGCTAGGTCAAATTATATCAAATATAGAATTTGATCTGGCCTGAGGTCAGGTCAAGTTCATATTAGGCCATAATGTATAAAATTAAAGCCAAACCTAATGCCAAAAAATAAGGCAAACCTAATGCATTCAAAATAAAGGCTCTACAACAGTTCATGTTTAAGCTATTCAGTTTATACCATTTTTCCCATGTATGTCTAATGGAGAGGTCATGGCTCGCACCTTACCTTAGGCCATCGACATAAGAAATATCGGAATGCATTTTGTAAAACTTGGTGATCTCATTATGTGACATGAGTTTCAATCGAATAGGTTCACCCAGTTCTCACTTATGCTATCTTAAACTTCTTTTAAATCAGTCACTTGACCTGCGCTGGTGACCTGACCTGAGATGACCCAACCATTAAATTTTGTTAAAAGTTGTAAAAATAATGAGAGAAAAGGTATACCAAGTACCGCGGTGCTACGCGCTGCCGTTTTTATATCATCTCCAGAAAACCCAAGCGAGGGGCTGGGTAACCGCCCCCAGTCAAATCACATGTTAACACCCACTCCGGTGGGTATCCGAGCCGACTTCGCGCTGGTGGAGGGGGAGGGGGTCACAAACACCCCCCTCAAAATCGGTTCCTATGCGGGATAGCGAAAAACGTGAACGCTGGTGGATGGCTCATAAGAATTCATGAGGAAACTACATTAGTCACTTTTTGGCTCGGATCAATATTGAGGTCATTACAGGTCAAAGAAGGTGGCATGTCAAAGACGAGTTTCTGGGCTCTAGCGTCTGTCAGATGTGTGTTAGAATCATTTTTAAGGCACCATGCAATTCCTTTCTTTACGGCGAATCGAATTATGTATACTATGATTATACTAGGTCAAAACATACAAATGACCTGACCTAAGCTCAGGCCAAGGTCACCATCTGACCTAGCATAGTCAATATGCATATCAACCGACCACAATAGCAATCCAAACGTAATGGTTTGAAATAAAAGCTTTATCATCATTTCCTGCAAAGTAATTGACCCAAGTCTCCGTTTTCCCCATGCATTTCCAATGAAGAGGTCATGATCCATACCTGACCCCTTTGTCATGAAATCCTGGAATATGTTTTGTAGTATGTGGTTGGCCTATTTTGTGGTTTAGGTTTGAATTCGACAAAATTACTCTTTATTACTGATGCCAATTTAATACATTTTTTTAGTTTAGGTCACTTGACCTGCACTGATGACTTGACTTCAGATGACCCAACATTAAAATTTGGGGAAAGTTGTGGAAATGATCAATGATAATGTATCTACATACGGGCCTGGCCTAAGCCAGGCCCACACAGCTGCAGCTGATCAAAACCATTCCTGCCGATGACTCGTCCTCTGCCCCGGGAGCACCGCTCAATCCTCAACTTTGACCTTGATTGAAAACTTTCTGATTCTTGATTGGAAACTTGCCCAGCTGCTTTGCATGTCATCTTATCGTCCTATAGCATATAATGTCATCTAGTGGCAAAATTCCCTAAACAAGGGGAAATTGTGCCGATGATTTGATGTATGATTTGAAATATGTCGTTCGGAATGACGACATATTTCAATAGTGCTCCACTGATGATACCCTCGGTCCCGTGGCCCCTCCCCTTATCAGGAATCGTCGGCAAAAGGCACCCCTCTCCACCTGTTCGTCAACAGAAGTCAGAAAATGCCAGACCCCTGCCTTTTGGTTCGCTGACGTCATATGTGAACAGTCTCGTTCCAGTGGTATCAGACTAAGACTATGGTCTCTGGATTCTGGAACTCTGGAATACCTCTTGAACACTCATTCTCGTGACCTAACCTGACATGTTCCTGGCTCTATATTTCAAAGAAAGATGCAAAAAGAATCAGCCATAAGGAATACCAAATGATGGAGCAAAACTGAATACCCCTCTAATATGACCACCGTGGACAAAACTTTACGAAGGCAAACATCCACTCAGCTGCGCTCGTAAGTCAGTAAAAAATAGAGGAATGGAACATCGAGACGACTGCAAGAAGCAATTATTTTCTGAATAGCTGTTTGGTGAATATATTCATAGCGTCGACCTGCTGCATTCAAAGGCGTTGATAGTGGGGGTGGAGGGAGGGTATCTGTCCAACTGGACACTTAACAGATCATGAAATTAAGCAAATTGGAAATTTTATCGCCGTTTGTGACAGGTGGAATACCTCAACAGCACTCTTCCAAACAGCTGAACCCTGCTGACCCCACCTCGCCTCCCCACTCCACCCCGTTGTTTCCAGGTTGAGCTCCACACCCTCCTGTAAAAACCCTTGGCAACACCTCTGTCGGCAATTCACTTTCACTTTCAACCGCCTGCATGGTGCAAAACCAGTTGGACGCACCCAGCTGTTCATTGGCGGAGGTTCTGAATGTTCGCTGGGAGACGGTAAGGACCCACTCGCCGGCCTTGAATTCTGGGTGTTCGCGGGGGGGGGGTCGCAAGCCCCTCGCCATCTCTGGATTCTGAGCCTCCCATGGGGTTTATATCACTGGGCAGTGTTAACCCATTCAGGGCTCCCCTTCATATACCTGAAACTGTCCACCGCGGAAACTAGGCACCTATTTGGGTCGTTTGAAAACTTGAATGTCTAACACACGGACTCACCGGCCACCAGGGAGGATAGCACCAGCACTCGAATCATGTTTCTAGACTCAGAGCCTCGACATGCCGGCCAACGCTTTTATATGTTCGGTTCGACATTCACAAAACGGTGACGTTGCAGGGGCAACCAGGTGGGAGGGAGGAGTCACGGGAAGACTAGAAAGCCGATCTAGCTGGGGTGGCTGGCCGCTCCAGTGGCTGGTGCACAGAGTGGCCGTTTATAGATTTAACGCGAAAAAGTCACAGCACAGTCACCTTGTTTCTGTATATCTCTACAAGCGTTTAGAGTTTTGCAGTTTTTTAATATGGAGCCGTGGCCTGGCCTGGTTTGGCCTTACAGGTCAAAATATATGTTGAAAGTCATCAATTTTATAATGTTAAACGTAAAGCCACAAAACAAGCAAATTAAAGCCCTAAAACCGGAATGCTTTCCTAAAGAATACATCGATATGTTATTTTATGGTCCAGATAGTTTAGAGTTGTTTTCTTGCAAAATATTACACTGCTTCTTCCTTTAATTCCGATTCGCTCTTTATAATGCTTCATGAAGAAGTCTTCCAGACGGCTGGAGTTGCAATACTGTTGTAGAGAATCGTTCATATCCGTGACCTAACGTCAGGTCAGGTCCGCGACTGACCTTCCCATTGTAAGCCTACGTGACAATTTTACAATGTCTTTATTTTAGTGATCAATTTGAAAATTTGAGCAGGATGAGTTCGGGTCAATTTCCGAGTCTGAGTGCGGAAATTTAAGAACTTCCAATTGTTCAGCCAAACGCTGCGATTGAACAAAGACAGAGATTTCTTTTGTTTCATCGTCTTTGTCTTTGTTTTATCACTGCAAGTCGACTGATATACATCACAGCCATACTAGATTACATAGCTGACCTTGAATTTGACCTAACGTAGTAAACCATATATCACTCGATTCGTATTGACAATGACAACGGTTCATGGCGTCTGGTTCGGAAGGGATCAGTTAAAAAGTAAACATCGCTTAATACCTGTAACTTACCACTGGTTGAATGTGGACCTGAATGTATATACGTATTCATAACCAAAATTGGCAGGCACAGTTTCGATTTGTCTTACCAAAAGCGTTCAAATGGCCCCAAAATGCAGCTCCGTCCTGCCTCTTAGACAGGGCAGATGGGGTTAAAATCGAGGCTGCATGAGCCTGCCTGAAAGGATTTTCTATTCAGTGACCTGTGGTGCCCTGGCCTTTAACCTGACACGAAATGTATTGCCATACCTCTGAAAGAGCCAGTCATGTGCTTACAAATGGCGAATGATGTAGGATATTTTTGTTACCTTATATTATGATATAAATGATGTTTTCTGAGTACACGTCATTACAACAGTTTTGAAATCTTTTGACCACTACTCAATATTGTCCAGACGAAAGAAATGACTAGAGTAACTTCAATTACATTTTGTAACAATTTTCTGATTGCTTTTCTGTGGGCCTGCTTAGGCTTCCAGTATGTCTATGGCTATGTCTATGGCTACAGAGCATCTTTATTCCCCACTCCAGTATGCAGAAGATGATTCATACCAGCTATTCAGGTGAAGCTTCAAGAGAACGTGGCACCTTGGTTCAATACCAGACTGATGTGGTTTTAGGGGTACTTCTATAAAAACGATTAATGTAGCCATATATTTTCCAAAAAATGTTCTAAAAAGCCAAATAAATTTGTATAATTTAATTTATATCCTCCAGAGATAAAAGTCTTCGTATCTGCGTGTCGTCATGATCAGGTAAAGCTTTGTATCAGATGGAGCCACTGTATTTAAGCCAGAAATGGGTACAAATACCAATGAGGCATTTTTAGTTAAAATAGGCCATTATTAGGACCCGAAGTGGCAATCATCAATTTCTGAAATTTTATTGATATATTGAGACAAAATATCTTGAAACTTTGAAACTAGTCATGGGAAAAAGCTATCGTATCTATAGTCGCCAGTACCAAGGCCACGTTTAGCACGAAGTTTTGAAGAGTTCCAGACAAGAAAAATTTGTAACGCCCCAGGCGCACACCGGGGCTTGAGTAATGCGTCACGTTGCTAAGGTCATCTCACACCACCTGCCCACCCTCGAGGACGGGGTTGATAGAGGGGTGAATGTCTACCTTTTTCTAAAGAAAATATCGATCAAGTGATTCCTTGGCATGCTCTACCACATGTCTATCTCAGTTCAAATCGCATTATAAAGGTAGCAAATTGCCTTTAACGACTATCCAGACCCACTGCTTAGCCAGTTGAAATTCTTCAAATTTGGTACAAAAGTTTGCTTGAAAGAGTTGAGAAAAGGCAAGAAAAATACAGAAAATGGCACAATTTGATGAGACGCTCCTCTATTTCACTAAACTGCGACCGATTTCACAAATACCCTGGCTTTCAATGCTCATGACTATAAATAATGTGGAATAAAATTAAAGACGGAGCAGTTCTTGTAGAAGTTATTTCAGACACCAGTCGTATTTCGGTTATATTTTCGTAGCTTTCGAGGGTCATTCGACTATCTTCGTCAGCGAAAAGATTGCTTAGCCAGCGCCTAATTCAATACTATAAAAGTTTGAAAAACATCGCAACCCACTCGTGCTAAAACCTAACATTCTTACTTGCTATTTCTTGCCCAAGAATAAGTAATATACAAGTTCAACAATACAATACAAAGTGACGCCTAACTCACAAAGTACAATACAAACAAACAAAGTGACGCCTAACTCACTTAATTATATTGTTGAACTTGTATATTACTTATTCTTGGGCAAGAAATAGCAAGTAGAATGTTAGGTTTTAGCACGAGTGTGTTGCGATGTTTTTCAAACTTTTAAAGTATTGAATTAGGCGCTGGCTAAGCAATCTTTTCGCTGACGAAGATAGTCGAATGACCCTCGAAAGCTACGAAAATATAACCGAAATACGACTGGTGTCTGAAATAACTTCTACAAGAACTGAATATGTCCCAGTCAAACACCATTTACCGCAACATAAAGACGGAGCACAAATTTCTTTTGGTTGGCCTCCTCACAGAACGATTACAGATAACATGCTCGTTTGGTAGGTATATCGATAATATTTCGAGGTGGACTCGTCGTCAGGTCAAATTAAGTCAAGTTAAAGATGGGGTCGATGTGAAGCTGTCTGTGACCGCATCTGGCGCTGCATCTCAACCTGATGTGGCGCACTGAATTTATTTGATCTGACGCCGAGGTGACCTAAAAATACCATCAAATTTAACGAACGGGTTTTCTAGTTCTTTTTTATAACTGGGTGAAGAGGAAAAGTGTTTACATTAATGTATCTCACACTCAGTCTTAGAGCAGCTCAAAGCTGAACCGTTTTAAAAACGTACTGCTAAATAATTAAGGTAAGAAACGATCATCTCAAAAGTTCCGGATAATGATATATTATGTAATATGTATTGTGTATTGCATGTATTACTGTATTGTATTGTGCATTGTTGTATTGTATTGTGCCACGATGTATTATGGAAATTTCCTCCGATGAAAAGACAAACACAAATGCAAATATACCAACTATAGTAATTCCCAGTGAGGTACAGGTGTCAAAGTTCCATTGAGTTCCATTAAGCATGACGCATAACAACAGTTTCAAACTCACTACCCCAATATTTTCTGCCCTCTCGGCAGTCAGGGAGCAGCTATTAAACAAAACGATGCTATTATGGAAAATCTATGAACCACACAAAAATATACTGTATGATAATTTTTTAGCCGGTTTTTACTTTGGACTCCCTTGAGCCCTGATATCTGACCTCTCCTGTTTTTGACATTTTAAAATTATGACCCTGAGACACACATTAAAATTGCCAAGCGCTTTTAACAAAAAGTTGCCTGCTCTTAACCTGGATGTAATTTAATTTGGTGTTGTAATGTAAGCATCAATTCATTCGCACTAAGTCAGAGAAAGCCCCGCTGTGCGGAACGTGTGTGTGTGTCCTTCACAAACGCGATAACGTATCACCCACTCTCTATCGAAGACGTCTTGTCGGCGAGGTGTTCTCACCCTCCGCTGCTCCGGTCAGGGCACTCAGCTCCACGTCAGGAAGCCAGGAGACACGGCGATTGACTAGTGGAGCAAAGAAGATGTGACGCGCTACACTCACAGCCAAAGAAGCACGGTTAATGCGCCACAAATCACTTATAGTGTACGGATACATGCGATTACTTGGATGCATTTGGGGGAGCAGCGAACGACATAAGAGTATTCAGCACTTCTAGTGTGTTTCACCTTTGAATTTTCAGTGAAGTGTTTACGGTTCTCTAGAGGTATTCTAATACTATGGGCAAATATCAGCGCACAGAACAACGGAGCCGATCGAGTGCTTGGTAATATGGACAAACCCAGTCCATCCTTTGTGCTTTTGCCATGTATACCAGTTTGTCTTTGTGCACCGTGTATACCACGATGTAGTCAGTAAGAATATTTTTCTTACCTAAGCTGTGGTTGGGAATCTCCCATTTCTCATAAGTGCCGAAGAAACCAACGGCGGCAAACGTCGGGAACCGGTTTTTTTAAACAAGGTCAGTGGTGCCCCACTCTCTCTCATTAGAGGGGCCCAGACACCTCGATTACTTCCGATCTCAACAGCGGGAGGCTGACAGGAACACACCACACTGACCTTGAGCGTGTTGAAGGTCAGGTGGGGATCATATATCCCCCCAGATACAACATAACTGTACGGCTCGCGCTGTACAGGAACAGAGTCACGTGATGTGAGAGGTCGTATCTCGTGTGCGCCGATTGATGATGCTAGTTATCTTGTTTCTTAATGTTCCGAGATATGTAAGTGGCATGGTCATTATCGTTGAAGTGTGTTGAATTATCTAGATGCAGAATAATAGCCATGTTAACATTCGTTGACATGCTCAAAAGCATTTAGGTACACCATCGTTCCGCAACAAACTTCAAATCTCTTCGTATGTGGTCTTATTTTAGTGTTTGTATTTTTTAACACAGGCATTAACGTGTATGGGTTTTCACACCCCCTTCGGTTTTTCAAGGCATCCAGAAAATATCGGTGCGTACCACTGCTGTACCTGGCCCAACAAGGTCATAAAGTGTGACAAGAATTGGCAACGGGATTTTTTATATCGACGACCTAGGTTAAAGTACAGACAATGACAATCCATTGGAAATGCATAAAAAATACCAAAAAATGGAAAAAGCTGGAAATCACTATTTCCGTGGACACAATTCAGATCGTCTCAATAAAAGGATGGTCGGTAGCATGTCAGACATAGGCGGATCCAGGGGGTGGGTGGTAGCTGTCAGACATAGGCGGATCCAGGGGGTGGTCTGCATCCACACACTTTCAAACTCTGGGGTCCTTCTCATTACAATAATACCAAATTTATGACGGTATCTTGTTTCGTTTAAAAGTTATAGGTAAAAATAGTTTTGAAAATAATGAACTCTGGTGACCTGGTTATTGACCAGGGAGGCCCCAAAGTTTGATTTAGTGGGACCGGGTAAACAATCTGCCGAAAAAGTGACGTAGATTTGGCTATTGAATTATGCTGTTCCAAGTACAGCTCTGTGGTTCCAAGTGTTATGAGCAAAAAAGCAAAACTCGTGTGCTAAACTCATTAGCGCTACCTGCTTTGTAGATATCTGCTGAGTGAAACAGACGAACTCCAGCCCGACATAGGGACGATATTTGCCAAGAAGTGCCTGGTCCCCACTTTTATGCAATAACTTCTCGATTTCAGCACAATTGGGAAGACATTGACACATTTGGAAACCAGCCTGTGCCGAAGGCAACAGTGTGGTAGATATCCGCCTGCAAGGCAACAGGTTATGTGTGTTTTTGTTGGTCGAAGTATAAATCATTGTGTCGGTCAGTCCCATAAAATCCTGTTTAGGTATTTGACTGCACCATAATTTATTTAAAGCTTATATATTTAGGGGCCGTGGGTATTGACCTGACTTCAAAATAGATGAAAGCATGCAATTGTTTCGTTTCAAGAACTTGAATGATATCTAGAAGCCGTGTTAAACTCTAGTTTTGTTATCCTCATTTTAGAAGAGCAGAATCGCCTTAAATGGATTTAGAAATGACGTCTTAACTCGTTGACCTGACCTGACCTGATGCTATTTTTAGGTCATGAGTTGTTAATCTAATTGCCATCCTACGGGATTGCAAAGCGACGCGTGTCTCATTTAAGCCTTCTCGGATCATTCGTAAAAAACCGAGGGGTCCCATCGGACCCCATGTGGTGAAAGGTTAAGGCTGGGATGGCGATCCTGAATGGTTATGAATTCGGCTATCTTTCTATCCGGATGCTCACAGGCCATATTAATGACTTCTAGCTCATGTGGCTCTGATATAGCCTGAGTGTCTTGTGCTGTGTGTTTCTTTTAGGAAATGATCTCCTAGAGGTGTGATCTTGGTTTTATTCTTCGCGTGACGCAGATCTCCTACACATTGAGTTTTGTCTTGATACCGCTTATATAGTCTACATTCTATTTGATACACCATATTTTTCTAGCGTTGATAGGTTTTGGAGTGCTGCGGCGAGGAGCATGATGATAAGTTGATAAGGTGTTCACTGGCGTGTCCCCTCGAATCCGGATGTAAAAAACACTGAAGATTGTATATTCGGGCACAGCCCTTCATCAGAATCATGTAGTAAATATAAAAAATTATCAGTTACATTGTAGCCAGACCTCGAATCTAGCTTCACACAAATGGATTTAGGAAAAAAGTAAAAAAGTCAGATGTCGTGACAGCAACAATCCTGGCACCTCTAACCTAAGAGTAATACAACAAAACTAGACCACTCTTGCTAGGCTACATGTACCAAGATCGTTGTTGTCACGACATCCATTATTTTTAAATTCATTGTAAAAGGCATTTGTGTGGAGCTCAATTTGAGGTCTGCGCTGCACCATGACTGATAATCTTTTATATTTACTACATTATTCTGATGAAGGGCTGTGCCCGAATATACAATCTTCAGTGTTTTCTACATCCGGATTCAAGGGGACAGGCCAGTGAACACCTTATCAACTATACTTTTCTGTATGCAGTCACAGTCAGAGATGGCTGACCTAACCCCTGACGACTTAAGCTTCTTGCTGTTGTACCAGCGTATCTGTATTTTAAGGCTAGATTTCTTTACGACACTTTTGATTTTACAGAGCAGCTGTTGGTCTACGTATGTATGATCAAGAACTCATCGTAACACTCTGGGCCTTCTTTATTTTTCTTGCATGTCCCGTTACCTGTACCATTCCTTGCTGCCTGATTTCCCTCAACAAACACCTATGAATTCCTGAATGATACCGATTTTTAAGAATAAGATTCCAAATTTGATCTACGCTTTTACTCTTTGTCTAGGTTTGGAGGGTAATCCATTGCCCTGTGAAACATATTTCGGATAATGTTAGAACAAATTTACTGATCCGGGCACAGCCCTTCGTCAAAATCCTCATAATACAATAGCCGAAAACATAAAATGTTCGACATAGCGTGAGCCAAGACCTCGGGAATTGAGTACCCTACAAACACCTTTTAGCATGAATTCTTAAAAAAGATGATTATTTCTGCGTAGACTCTGTCTGCTTGGGTACCGAACAAATGTGTAATCCTAGGCATTTCGGTGAACAAACACCCTTATCGGGCCGTTTATTACTTTACTATATTACAAACTACCAGTGGGGGATACAGGGAGGGGGAAGACATTTGCCCCCCTCTCAAACGGAAAATCTTATTTTACCCCCAAAGCTTTCGACCTCTTATTTGTCCCGGTTTATTTTATGTTTATAAGCAAGCTTTTGGTACTTCAAATGGACCAATCAACTTCCGACAGAACCAGCCAACTTTAGCGTAAACATTTGACTTTGGTCCTCTTGGTATTATTTTTTGGGTGAATAATCCTTGGATACCAAAAGCAGGTATCTTGAGTCTAGAGCTTCGTGATACTTTTTCTTTCCGACTTGGACTTACCCCCAAACCTACCGTCTACTTAAATTGTAGCCAAATCTTTCATCTAGTGACGTTTTTTTGACTTTGGTTTCCCCCCAACCTATCAGCTACCTCGGCCACTGCAAACTACAGATATATAAATATTTCCACCGAAATGAAATATTTTCGTGTAAAGCATTGACACCTAAAAACATAATCAAACTATCACGCATTTTCACAAGCACGTGGAGAAGCTCACTGTGAGATATCAGTCTATCAGAATCAGAAGTATCAGGTATCAGAAACTCGGAAGTAGCTTTATTTTTCTATCATAATTATATGGTCTCATGGTTGGGTCATCTCTTTCAGGTCCTAAAAAGCCACTGGGTTCTGGTGCTGGGAACAGCCCCTTGCAGAATTTTTTTAGAGTTAGGATATCTTGCAAGTTCGTGATGGTGGCCACCCCCTCTCTGATTCTCCCGGAGATTGGGTTCGTGTGTGTAGATGCCACAGACATGGTGTAATTGACCCTCCTTCCTGATGGTAAAGGAGGGAGTGTCGCCACAACACTTTGTTTTTGTTTTTGTTTTCCAGATCGTCCTGGTGTTCGAGCCCTCTGGTGAATCTCTCTCCTTGGTATAGGGCGGTTCAGGGCACACTCACCTGGCCTTAGCCAGGCCTTCTCCTCCGCTTTCTTCCTCTTCCAGAGGTACGGTGTCAGGCCGCCGGTCTCGGCTGGCCAGGCGCTGCATTCTGTAGGTACGAGTACATACATCCCGGCCAGTGCAGGATCCTCAGCCACCAGTGGAAAACATGAAACTACGGGTAGTGTTGGTGCAGGGAACGCCCCAAGGGAAACGGCAGAGTTGGGAGCGAATATTCCGGCCCCCTACTTATACTGCCTTGTACCTCCACCCAAGAATGGTTGCCCCGCGAGCCTCTGCCTCTCTCCACCTGTTAGCCAGGGTGGAGTTGGGGGGTGGGGGTAGAAGATAACGGTTGAATAGCCACCTTGCCTTCACACCAGTTTGTCCTTTTCCACCACTTCTTATCTTCCTTCACCCCACGCCAGGACCGGAGCCTGTTGGTTGGTCCTACCCCATGTTCAACGGTAGGATGGGCCTCGGCATTCTCTTAAAACCAACCAAGACGCTCGAGGTAATTTCTGTCCTGATCTTTTCCCGTGGCCGAAGTCCTGCATTCTCTCACAAAAGATGGAGAACATTTCTGCCTTGGTTTCCTACTCCAGCTCCAGTTTCTAGTTCCTTAGTAAAAGGAACTCAATATGAAGAAAAGCCTTGGCTAGTTTTTCGGGATTTTTTTTTAAAAGTTTCTGCTATCACTCTGACGGCCACTGTTTGCTTTAGAAAGCTAATAGATTTCGCAGTGCTGAGAATCCATTCGCCTGAGTCTTGTAAAGAAGGGCTGTGCCCGAATATATAGTAACAGTATTTTGAAAGACCGTAGAGTTTTTGTTGGTTTTAGTATTGAAATTGATTTCTCCACACTGAAAAAGCAGAGTCCGAAAAAAACACATTAAGAAAGGCAAAGTTTTTAAGCTTTGCTTTTTAATTTGGAGAGCTCCATTTTATACTCAATATAGAAGCAGTGTACTTTCTCCATTTTGCGTCTATGATTCAAGAAGGCAGGACATTAAACTCTTATCAACTTATAATCATGCTCCTTGGTATTTTCGACAAATCAACTTTTTTATTTTCTTAAGCTCATCACCGCAGATATGCTGTTCAACTTGTTCATTATTTCTCTTTTATTGAATGCCAGGAAATACAACACGGTCCAGGTTCAAGAGCAAACCACATAAGGAAAACCGTTAACATGTATATCAGCCTATCTCAAGTGAGAACGATCCCACCGCCAGCCTGGCTATCGGGTCTGATCTGCTCCGTTTCAATGGCCGCCTGGGCATCACCTCCACCACCACCCGCTCCTCCCTGCAGGATCTCTTGGATCTCTTCCCGCGACTTTCCGTGAGTTTCAATGACTGTGAAGTACATGGCAGCAGCTCCAATAAAGCAGATGACGGTGTACATCCAGAAGACGCCAGCGGTTGTGATAACAGACATCAATGGTGCGAAGGTCATGGTCACCAGGAAGGCACTCAACCACAGACTGAACACCGAGATGCCTCCGCCCAAGCCACTTATTTCGTCTGCCAACACCTCACCTGCAACACAACCGAAAACAATTATTAAAGCCCTGTGCCCACCCTGAAGAAGGTAGACCCTTGAATGATCTAACACACCAAATATTGTAATTTGGAGTTCTGATGCTTTTGCATGATATATTTCAATCTTATAGTTGTATATATATATATATATATATATATATATATATATATATATATATATTTATCTATATATATATCCATATATATTTTTAGAATTATTTGTGTTAACACAAACAATTATACAGATTACGAGCTGAACGGAACTTCAAGAAACATATGAAATTTTCAGTGAAAAACAGATTTTACAGTATGAGTTTGAAAGGTAACTATAGTTATTGTTTACAGAGACGGGTGGTACGCTACTTAAGTCGGCTACTATGCTGCTCTGTTTCTTGCAGTCCCCCACATGAAGTAGTGATGACAGTTTTTTAAAAGCAAAAAGTAGCGAAGTAGCAGGTAAGAAACAGAAAATAGAAATCACTACTGCTACTGGCAGCCTGGGAAAGGTGATCACCATCCAAAAGAATCAGGAAATGGTTATTGGTATGCATATTTCAGTATCAGAAAAACAAAAAGAGATTGAATTGGGGTTTTGGGTGCAATTTTTTCTAAAAATCTGACAATAAACTATAATTATCATGTAAGCTGCAGATAACCAGTAGTTTTTCTTGAAATTTTGTTAATGAGAACAGCGAAATGTAATTTTTAGATAGCGCTTTAGTAGCGTTTTATAGAAGAAGCTAGCGATGGCAGGGGAGCGGAGTAGCGGGCAGCGGTCTCGTGGTTTTTAAAAAGTAGCGCACAATCGGTAGTGGTTTCAGCTCAAGTAAGCAGCAGCAGTTTCAAGAATTTGGTAGCGGTGCCTACTTTTGATAACTTAAAGCCAACAGACTAATACTTGAGCTCATTTTATCCTTAAAAACAGTAGTATTTGTATTTACTGCCAAAACGCCTCCATTCAAGCTGCGATGTTTAAAGTGCATTTGCAATATACCTAAAGCACTGAAATCTACGCAGGACTTCGGTAAGAATTAGGATGTGTGAGAGTAAAGGAAAGAAGGATACGACCTCTAGTTTGGTAGTGCTGTTTGAACGCTTTTAACCGTCACAGGAGGGATAAGTGGCTCAGTGGATAGAATCTACATCTCCAGAGACACGGTTCCCGGGTTCAAGTCACGGTAGAGATTCTGAATAAGCTGCTCTTACCCCCAAATCCTCCACAACAGGGCGAGGAATGGTGTCGTATAAATTTGGCAGTTGGTGCGTCGTTAAGCCCCAAGAATTATTATCAATTGTCACGCGAAAATCGGATTACGACGAAAGGCAGCCGGCAACCGAGTTCCCAGGGTACCTGGGTTGAGTCTTTCATGGCAAGTGGTAAGATTCGGCTACAACACAAATAGCTCTTGCTTTCCTCTGGGAAGAACCTCTGTCTATTTAGAATACCAATTCGAGTGTTCAGCTTGCATGAACAACTTTCATCCTCGCTTGATGCGCGCTTGGCTGCAACGCAGCTGTCCGCTTCGTCACGGCGGCATAAAGAACCTTGCTGTGATTGGCATGCCAGAAGAGATGTGGCCTTGCTGCCATGCCGTTACCATAGCACCTAATACTGGCAGGATATGTTATCACGTGACCTGTGATGTCACCTCAGAGGCGGACGCAGACCCGAGTTTTGGGTGCCAAACCCATGTCTGCCTCTCTTGCTAAGGGGGGGGGGTGGGAGCCTATATTTGTTTGCTCTACAGACCTAGTGTAAACACCTTTAAAAAAAAATTCTGCGGCGTTTGGGGGGGGCAAAGATAGTTTGGCCCCCTCCAGCGCTTTGGGGGGGACATGGTCGGAATGGCCGATCTGCGTCCGCCAATGTGTCACCTGCGCCAGCTACTACGGATTTGTGATTGCTTCTGTTGGGGAAAGAGACGAGCGCGGGCGTCAGGCAGCGAGGAGAGTGCGCCACAGAGACTGAACACTCGATTTGACGTTCATAAAATATTTAAATAGTATTCAAAAGAAACCAATGGCTACTTATGCTGTAGCGCAGTTTTAACTCATGCTGTCCCTCGGCAAAAAATATTAGCTCCAACACCGCAGAAACTTAGTTTTCCTGAGCAGACTGATAAGTAAAAACACTGTTTCTCTTGTCAGCACTCGTATCGTTTGTTAACAAGAAAAACGTGACTTCAAGTTTATAAAAGAAAACAACTTTTTTCATAAAATAACAAATCGAAGATAAATCGGACTAATATCAAAGGACTTACCCATCAAGATGAAAGGTATAGGACCAAGGCCAAAGCAGAAGGCGATGACAACCACGATGATGGAGACCAGTGGTATCCAGGTGATGGAACTCACATCCTTTCCGCCGTCCTTCAAAAAGAAGAAGACACCGACTGCCAGCATGCTTAAACCAATCGCAATGGAGGAGACAATGAGCATCGGACGCCTTCCCAGGCAGTGCACTGCCTCTATGACGATCAGCATCGCCACGACCTGCACAGCTGACACCACTATGGAGCAGTCGCTGGCCTCCATTTTCCCGCCGGCGTCCTGGAAGATTTTAGTGGTGTAAAACATGATGGCGTTGATACCACAGAGCTGCTGCATGGAGAGTGTCAGCATTGCGATTCCAAAGCCCCAACGATTCTGCGGCTTGAACAGGTCGAGAACGCTGGGCTTGTGTGCGCGTTCTCTTTCAACTTCCTCCCGGATTTTTTGCAGCTCGTCGTCGATATCGTCTCTGTCACCGCGAAGCCAGGACAGATTTCTTCGCGCTTTCTCTTCATGGTTTTTCTCGATGAGATACATCGGGGACTCGCAGGACAGTGTGATGGAGAGCAGCCACACCACGGAAAAGGCTCCCGATACAAAAGCCAAATTATACCACGCAAGATACTTGCCGAACAAAAACGAGAGGAACAGTCCATTCATCGCCTGAGTTTGGAACACAGCACCCATGAAATCTCGGACCTTGGTGTCAGCTACTTCGCCTACATACATCGGGCCCACCACAGTGGAAAATCCCACGCTGAAGCCTATCAGAAGGCGGCCCACAACCAGCCCAGCCACCGATCTCAGGAATCCCAGCAAGCAGTAGCCGATGATGGCCGGGATGTTGGCTATGATCATGGTGCCGCAGCGGCCGAACTTGTCCAGAGACCAGCCGGCTACTGGTCCTGCTAGCATTGCAGCCAGCGGCATGGCGGAGCCGATCATGGAGGTAGCTGTGTGGTGCATTTCCAGAGGTTTGGCTTCCAGCTGTGGTATGGCGCTGCCAGTGAATGCCAGCGCCAATCCCACTGGAATGCCTCCGAAGGTGGCTGCAACAAACACAGAAGAAAATCAGACGGGCGCGGGTGATCCTGGCAGGCCAGGTTTAGTTTAGTTGTCAAGGTAATGATAGAGTCAGGGTGTAGAAGCTGAATGTAGGGTTATAAGATTCAACAGCATTCATTCACACTTGTGGCAAGGTTTGCGCATTAACACCCGCAGTGGAGGGGTGTCCTAAAGTGTCTCCCACCTATTTTGTCGAGGTAGTCGGAGAACCGCTCGCCACCGGGAACGCTTTCTTGACTCATTTGGAGAAAATTGATAAGAGCGTCGATCGGTGAAACAATTTCAAAAACCGGTTCATAACTGTTTTACTTATAGGGTTTCAAAGTCAGACATATACTTTTTTCCGCAAATTCAGGGCATTTCCTAATGGGTCTACAGCACGGCCCAGATTTGACAATTACGAATTCGTTTGACCTTGAAGATATTTACCTAGGTCAATAAAACTTGGTTATAATGTAGATCACCATCACCCTTTACACGCCCACAAAGGGCGTTTGTCTGCCCTCTTGATTTGTGAGATCTTAAAAGGAACTTTAAGACCCTTCCACTGCATGTTGACCCCAAATCCCTCTCCACTGCGTGTGTTAAATAGTCATTTTTCTTCTTTTGGAAATCGTCAATGACCAAAATAAAGACGAGCTCATTGCATTAAAATTAGAGATTAGGACTAGTTTGCGTACTGAGGGTTTGCCTGAAGCTTCATGCGAGATTAAAACTGTTGACAGTTCTATGATACGCATCATATACTAAGAGTGAATAATTACGATGTACATTTCAAGGTGCTTACGTTTTAAGCTCATAAGTTTTTGATTGGCCTATCTCCTCTTGTTTTGGGCGCAAATGTAAAAATATGTTCTAAAATCCAAAGCCAATATACAGAGTTATGCTGAATATAAAACATATTCTGCCACCCCGGTGGATCAGTTGGTAGAGCATTGAGCTCCAGTCCACTGCTCAGAAACATACAGTGGCAGTGCATGTCCAGGTTTAGGATCGGTTCCCCTGAGACACTCCGGCGCTCAATAATTTACTCGACGTATGTCGGCTGGCAACTGACTGGTGAGAGAATGACCTGAGCCGTCCCTGTGTTTTGTCGAACGTTAAGCTTCGACTTCTAAATTGACCCTTCATTGTGGGAGTTGCTTGTTCGGGTGGTGGGGTTGGGGTGTCCGTGACAAGTCCCTTGATGACTTTAGTTAGACTCTGACTCCAAAAGCCGTACTGGGAACAGCTTGAGTAAAATGTATAAAAATAAGCTAATTCGGGATGATTGTATATTAGAGCATAGTCCTTCATGGCGAAAAATTGCGTAAATCTATTCAGTGTGGCTAGGACATGACGGGCTATACCCGAATATATACTCACACTGAAGTTGCTTAACTTTGCGTCCAGGAATCAAGAAGAAAGACCAGTTAACAACTTATCAACTTATAATCATATACTCCTGAGTGCAGAACTGCAAAATCCACCAGCTATTTGCGTCTTAGGCTAGTTCTGCATACGTTCAAATTATTCTCCACAACAAAAGCATCTAAATGTCACCGCAACCTAGTAATGAGTATAATCCCAAGATGATGATGCAATTTTGCGGAACTCCGACCGTTGGGATCCTGTGAAATCAGCCCCCTTGGTCCGTATAATAATTGTTGGGGTTTAACGAAGCACCAACTGCCAGGGTCATACGGCGTCGCCAACTCTCACCCCGTTGGAAGGGATTTTGGGGATCAGATCGACTTATTCAGAGGCTCCACCGGGACTTGAACCCGGGACCAGTGGCTTAGAAGACAAGGGTGCTATCCACTAAGCCGCCTCATCCCCCCCTTGGTCTGTAAGTAGTGGTAGAGTGAGAATAGTCACGTCACCAGGGGTAGCTCTGAGGAACATCTTTGCCCGCAGCTGCTGCTCTCTCTGAAAAGTGGATAGGTGTCAGTTTCCTAATTCTTACTGCTCTGCTTTTTAATTATCACTCCGGCACTAAAATCCGAAGGAAATTTTGACAGGAACCACAACTACGCTTACCTTGATATTTTTGGCCGATTGCAGCCTTGTTCAACCGCTTCAGAGTGTGTGTGGCTATTTTTTTCAGATCAGGGTTTTGTTCGACACGACCAAAAATCAGCGGTACCCGGGCGTCTAATACGCAGAATAGATTATGCCTTCTGGTTTTGGTAACTGCCTTCAAAATTTTAGGACTAGGCCATCACCAGGCCAGGTCAAGTGACCGCACCTCCAAAAAAGTACGATGTGGCTGCAGCAAGAATAAATCTAACTATGGGATCGGAGATTCATATCACATTATAAGGGCACTGAATTCCAAAAGCTAAGAGGCCTGGGATTTTTATACTGATGACCTGTGATCAGGAAAGGAATATTATTTTTCTGATAGAAATTCATGCGGAAATTAGAAAAAGAAAAATGGGCATATTTCAATGGATAAGGCCCAACTGATACTTTGTATTTCCGAGATCAGGCTCGCTTTGTATTTTCAGTACGATTGTTGACTTATGAGAGGCCATCTGGGATCAAATTTGCTAGCATTCAGGCCCTGGTCAATATTCTTGCGAGGAATTGTGGAAGGTAAGCTTTAGTTTTGACGTAATTTGTTTTCCTCTTCACTAAGAGTCTGCATGTTACAGGCAATGCAGAAAACTAGGTTGCTTTGTTCTGAGTTGGCAGTGTTTAAGCTTACTGAAAACGCATACATTTCATAAACCGCCAGGACTTTAGACAAGGTGCCGGAAGGGAAGGACAGTTTGTCTGCTACCTGTTTTCAATTTTGCCTATGCCCTCGGTCATATACATTTACACACCAGTAGAACGACTGAGTGGGCGAAAACTGAGCGGGCATCTCACATAGGAAATTTTAATGGAATATTAAATTGGACGAATCTTTCATGCAGCGGACACCTAACAGTGTGATATTTTAATTTTCTACATGGCATTGACAGCTCTGTGGATATTTTATCTGTAGGTGTAGTGCAACTATAATTTTGTAGCTTATGCTTTGGGCCTTCTGAATATTGTATTTTCTGAAGAACGAAGCTTATGCTATGGTTTGAAGTGAACGAAATGGTTAACTCTTTGAGATGATCATTTTTGGTCGTAACAGTCTTTCCGCTTACGTTTCTAAATTTTCGGTCGTAGTGGCTTGGTATGAATTCAAAAAAGGTTCCCAAAGGTTTTAGCATTATATTGCTTATATTTTCTCTTCTTATCACCCGTCATTTACGATTTATATCCGCAAAGTTGCGAAATCCACAAATTGACAGCACCTTGCTTAAGCCGTCCTCCGGGCCGAAACTGAAGTTTTAGTTTGTAGACGGTACATTGGTGCTCGCTGATGCCCTTGATCGTGCATCACTAGTTCCGGAAATACACACCTCGGATTAACTTTAAAAGTTTCCGTAATTGTTTTTTGTTTTACAAAATTATGCAGTCCAAAATTTATTGTAAGCCGCACAGCATAGTATGTAACATTCTACTCTGCACCATGTGGTGAAGTGTTTGTGTTGCTGCCATCTGTACTTCTCGGGAAATGGGCAAGGAAGAAAAATTTTGAATCATGTTCCGTACCATGGAGAAACTGATTTTGGTATCCAACATATAGCAAAAATTCATGAGAACAGTTCGTTACAAAATTCACATCACAACATCTGCTCAGGATATCGTAGCATGTCTTTGAATATTCCCAGTTTTCATTATTACAGGGGTGTGCACGCGCCCACGTGAGGTATGACTAGTGCTGACTGGTGCAGTCCAATTACTTTGCTGGCTCAAATATGCATACAAAATTTCAGGCTAATCGAGTCAGTAGCTTATAAGATATCGAAGATGGGTGGGAACGTGGCGAAGGACATCAAACGTAAAACATGATGTATTGTTATTGGTGAAGCTCGAATATATGTTGTAAGTTGAGTGACAATTGAATTAATAGTTTTTGATTATAGTGTGGGAGTGAAGTATCCTCACCGCTTTCTCGTGCAACTGTGCGCGAGCTTTCTGACTCACGATGAAATTGAGCTTCACCTGTACCTCATAACATTTTTTTATTCCTGTCCACCAAGTCTGGGCTTTTTCGGACCAGCAGAAATCCGAGTTACGACGCAATAAGCGACGGAAATTAGATTATTTGACATGCTTCTGCTTTTGCACGTGCCACGAGCTTTGCCAGAAACCCACCTATCCCTGATGTGTTCAGTCAGTAATTGAATTGTTTAGGATATAGCATGGTCCAGACCCCGTTAATGTATGTTGCACCCTTTTGGAGATATAAGCGTTTCGTCAGCCTGATGGCCAGGCCGGGCCGGGCTGTCCGTCATGTTTGAGTGTCGCTCATATGTGAAATGTTAGCCATATGTAAGGAGAGAGCTGGTGGGCGCTGCACTCCCGCTCGCTAATCATGCCACCACGACTCGCAAGAATTAATTCGATCTTATCTTGGTCCAAGTCATACATTAGATATGGAGCTGGCATATTCATGCCATCACCATTCTATTCACTGAAATATTATTCTACTGATGCCTATAAATCTGTTTAAGCTTGGTTCTGTCTGAAACTGGAGCCAACAAAACATTTTTTGTGTAGTTCTGTAGCCCTTAACGTCCAAACCATGCGATCACAAAAGTGAGCTATATAGTTTCCTAATAAATTCTCTCTCGCTCTTTAACACATTTCCCATCTGCAATAAGGCCTAAGATCAATAAATTTTCTTAACCCTATTTCTAACAGGGGGGGGGTCAGATTCTGTCCATCCTTCAGGTTTTTCCATAGTATCTCCAAAACGGTTTGAGGTAAGCTCTTGAAATTTTGTGAATTTTTCTAAAACTAAATAGCGTGTGTCTTGAAAATTTTTAAAATATAGATGTGCCAGAGGCGGAGCTATGGCTCGCTAATTTGGGTTTTTTATCCGGAAGCCGAGCATTGTCATCTGCGTTGCGTTTGTCCTACAATAAAGCTGTCTGTTACGAACTGGCGGCAGTTGTAATGTCTGAATGCTATTACGGAAATTTAGGACGGCAGTTGATGTGTATGTTGATATAATTTTGGCCATAGGCGGTTCCAGAAGCTCAAAATGAGGGGTTTACAATGCTATCTATAGGAACTCTTCCTAAGTAAATATATTGCGTACAGAATGTTCGGGAAGGGTAAACATAACCATGCATTGATCCCAAATGTGTATTATATGATGATAAGGAAGCTATAGGCGTGCTCAGGTACCGTAATTAAGGGGGTTCACTCGCACTCAAGTTCATTTTAGTGTTGTGTGTGTATTGAATGGGACAAAACATTGTAACTAAGGATTCAGGTCTAACACCAAATGAGATATGGGATGACAGCTGATGTATATTTCGATATATTTTTGGCCACCGGTGATTCAGGCAGATTCAGTGTGGCCAAAGGGGTTCCTTAAAGCCGGGAAGAGGATACTTTGGCCCTCCCAAACGATTTGTTTATGAACTAAACATATGTTAAAAGCTGAAAAAGCCTGCAAAGAATCAAACACAGTTTTCCCCAAGGCCCAACAAAAACAAAATAATGCAGTATGCCGAGACCGATGCCACGTTTAGCTACCACTGCTAGAGTTAGCACGTCCTAGCCCCCCCTCCCCTTGCGCTGCCAACGGAATTTTCCACCTAAAGAGGAAGCCTTGTCTCACTCTACTCCTCCCCCCACAACAATTTTCCGAAATATCGGCCCAGTTGACTTCCCTGGAAAAACTGGAATCCTGAATCTGTCAGTTGTTAATACCCTGAGTAAGCTTATAAATTTCTTTGTCTTTTTCCTATTTATGAGATTAATTGATAGTCCCTTAAAATATCAATTTTCCTTTCCAAGCAGGGTTTTTCGGTATAGGTACTGCTACCCAGGTTTCATTATCAGCAATCGCATTTTAACTTACCAACAGTTGTCACCAGCACTTGACGCCATTCCCCTTTGTCAAGCATGACAACGAGGTTGGAGTCTTTTCTCAAGTCACTGTTTTTTTGGCTTCCTTCCTCTTCTAATGGGTACTGGACACTTGAAAGTCTTCGAACTAGGGAGTATGTAACTAAATTTCACGGCATTTCTAGCATAGCAAGTCCTTCTTTCAAATGAGTCATCAAAGGGTTGAGTAGCCTACTTCTGCTAGTTAATGAATTACCTACATAACTGCTTCAATCAACCATCAGTTGTATGTCTGTTGTCTGAACTTTGAGTATTTTTCGTGTTGAATAAAAACACCAACACGAGCAAAGGCTCGTGCAAGGGTGCAGATAGGTAATATCATTTTTAGAAAATAAACTTGATTTTAAAAATGCAAATACTTCCAGTTTCATAGGACTAACTCATCCAATATCTTAGCAATGAGCTACGAATGAGGATTAAATCAAGTGACAACGAGCAGAAAACAACGTTTGATCTTTTTTGTCTAGCTGATATTTGAAGGAAGCCTTCGAAAAATAGCTAAATTTGCACCCCACATTCCTTTTCATCGCAAAACATTGAAATCATTAACTGTAAATTCAAATCCTATGGCGGTGCCCCTTGAAAGTCTTTCCAGCAGAGTGAGGGTTAAAGTATTTGGGCTAAAGGACGCGCAAATCATAAACTCATATTGCCCTTAAAAACGTGAGAATTCGTGACAGAATATGATCTTATAGCATTTGATAGGTACATTATGGAACTCAAATAGTCATGATGTCTTAAATTCGGGTTTTATTAACCAAGTGCCAGACTAGTGTATTATTCAGCAGGATCATCGACGTATTTTTGACCCAAGAAAATGCCGAGCTCATGCTCAGAATCTAATATTATAATAAAATCACCAAGGGCATCGCACCAGTGCATAAAACCAAGTCAACTTGTTGAACGTTACATTTCCAAAATGATATTTAAAATATATAAGGATACTCATGTTTGGCTAATAAAGTATAATCTTATTCTGTGTGAGGAACCAGCGCACTCTGAAAATTTTCTACCAACAATATTTTCATAAAGGAGCAATTAGATAGGTATGTATGTACCTATAACACCATGAAAATTTGGAACCGTTCTCTAAGTTTGAATTACGACGTCCAAAACCCCTCCCAACGAGGTGGACGTGGCGGCACGCTATAACCATGGTAACTGGTGTGTCCTTGAATTGAAGGAAATATGATTAAGTTTAAATTAAATTATCCAATGTCCAGATTTTGCAGTTTGTCTGCCTTCCAGGAAATCGCAGGCTGAGTTTTTGATAATGGACTATTTGGGCACCTTGGATATTATAATCGTCTTCTTACATGATCATTAGGCGCCGTATTTAAATGCTGGCACACCGATGGCTTAAGTCAACGCGCCCGTGAGGCAAAAGTGCTGCTAGGCAGCTGAGCTTAGTTACCCCCAGTGCCTCGTTAAAAACAAAAAAACAAGGCAGGTAGTGCCATCTAGAGAACAGATCATTTAGCTGTCGTGCCTATGATGAGCTCGTGAAGGTTGAAAGCGCATGCAGTGCCATCTATACCGCGCCGAGAGAAGGGCTGTCAAGGAAGTAAGTGTGATGCTTTGGGGCTAACGGGGCACCAACTGCTAAGATTATATGACATTGCAAACCCTCACCCTGTTGAAAGGGTATATTGGCGACCCGGAAATTATTCCGGATTACTGTAGAGGATTTGACCCCGATTCAGTGACGTTGAAAGGCCGACCAGCTACTACTGCGCCCCCGCATCCCCAAGTAAATTTGACGATTTTCTCTTGAAAAAGCGAAAAAGAAAAGTGAGTTTTGTTCGCTTCAAAGATGTCGGCCTGACCAATGGATGGAATCTTTGAGGCAATGCAAGTGCTACACTAAGGTGTAGCACTTGGATCAGATTAGGAAGAATAGAGACAGCTGTGAACTGAAAGGCTGAATTAAGGTAAACTTGCCTTCAGAGCTGGCTCGTTAAACACCGTAAGCAATTTCTAATCAGACCTATAAATTCCCCAAAGGATATTGCATGAGATGGAAATTATTGACGTCAGATCACGCAAAAGATGAACAAAACGGGGAGAAATGTGTTGTTTTTCTTCTAAGAAATCATCCAGTTTAGACCACAGAGTCGTAACAAGGGAAAAGGCGAGACTGTTGGAGGTGCTCTCTGGTCACCCCAGTTCCAACGTCCTTGTCTAGACACTTTTCTAAGTTAAGAATTGAAAGTTACTGGTATCAGACTCTCAAGTCGAGTCACAACTTTTTCTTCCTAAGCCCGTATTCAGAGATTTTACGAATCGTGATTATAAACAAAGTCAGCAAAAACTGTTGAGTGATGTCGCCTCACCAGATCCCAGTATATGAGAGGGAGTAGAGAAATCACCATACGTCTTATTTGGTACCACGTTGTATCAGCCCGTACTTCCAAACAAGCCCCACTACTCAGAAAGCTGGATTCGACCTCCACGCCACCCATTCTTTTCACGGTTGTCCGTGTCCGTGACTTCTCGCCGAGAGTAAGTCCACACTTGGTTAGATACTCGGCTGTGACGAGTTGCAGTTCTCCTTCTGAGTTAGATACTCGGCTGTGACGAGTTGCAGTTCTCCTTCTGAGTTAGATACTCGGCTGTGACGAGTTGCAGTTCTCCTTCTGAGTTAGATACTCGGCTGTGACGAGTTGCAGTTCTAGCCTGGGTTAGATAATCGGCTGTGATGCATTGAAGTTTTCGCTCTGAGCTACTCTTTTTGTGAAGCCTGATGTAGAAAAATCTGCCACCTCGCCAACAATGTCGGTGACAAAAGTAGGGCAAATCGGGGATAAAACAGGCAATACTGTGCACACCTCAGTGTGAAAACTTGACGCTCAGTCTACCAAAACGATTTCTAGAATTTGAAATGACTCATAGGGTCTGGCAAATAATCCCTTTTGATACCAAAGCTAATATTTGTGATTTCACAAGTTGGATGTGACATTCTCTTGGTGACATTTAGACACTTTTCCAATCTTTTTCTGTAAATCGTTGAAGCTATCTTGTCCTGGTCTAGTGCAGTGCCGAAGCTCCCTCTGATGTGGTGACACGGACGAGTGATCAGCTGACCACGATTCCATTCACACAGTCAGTGGCGCTTTAATAACTATTTTCCGGTACCTGGTGTTTGTGGATGCTTTGGTAAGCAGCTTGAACTGTATAAAACCTGTTGTGGACCATTCCAGGCCTTGGTGATTACGTTGTGCACTGGAAGGGGTTGGGCTCAGAGACCCCCTCCTATTTTTCCAAGGTGGCCGGACAAACCCTCGTAGCCAAAAACGATACTTGGCCACATTTGAAAGAATTTAAAGGTGCAACGATTTTTGTAAGAAGTTGGAAAATCTGTGTAACTTTTTTTGACGTATAGGCTTTCAAAGTCAGATCTACATTTTAAGATGACCACAATAGCGCGGTCGGACCAGTTCGCTTGCATTGAAGGCCGAGTGGTGACGTCATAACGCCAAATAAACGGAATGATATGTCAAGGTCACCTCACATGAAGATCAAGGTAAAGGAAAACGACCACAGGTCGTGGTTATATCTGCACTTTTAAGGTCTCTGACCCCAGTACTTCCTGTCAAATGACATTACCCAGTCTGAAGTACATTATGACATGACGTCATAGTTAAGGTAACTCAATGTAAAGGTCAACGTAAAAGGTCCTGGTCAAAGGTCATACGTAAAGGTCAATCGTCATTTCCCGCTCAAAAGTTGTTATAGTGCCGGTGTACATACATTATAGGTAGTGTAAATATTGTGACGTGAAGTGGATATTATCCACCGCAGCATTAGTTGCATCAATCAGTTTGTTGGCTTGAGTCTTAACTTGATATGTGGGTTCCCTTGTAATGCGTTTGAACTTCGTTGTATCAGATAGGATTCCGTTCATTTTGGTGATATATTCTTGCCTATCTAGAATCACAAAAGAGTTGGACTTGTCCGCACGTCTGACAATAATATCAGGGTGTCCTCTGAGTTCTCTTGCTGCATTCCTAAGGTTATCTGGTAGGCCATGACACCTTCTTGTGTCTCGTCGTTTGGTGCTCTGGGACAGTATTTGGAGTTTCAGACTTGGAAATACTGTGAACTAACCATCAGACTGGAGTTTCATTATGTCTCTGTAAAGCAGTTCAAGTTCTATTTTCTTGTCGAGTTCGCTGTATTTTGGCGTTGTGTGGCAGTTTAAGCCTAGGTTCAATAGTTCCTTCTGATCATCCGTCAGCTCGTGAGCCGACAGGTTGATCTACACATCCTTGTTAGGTTCTGGTAGGGCAATTCTGCTCCCATAAAGGTTTGATAGTTTTTGGTGATTCTTAACACGCGCATTGACGGGGGGCGGGTACCCGCCCCCTCGGGTTTTTTGGTGAGAGCAGAAAAACGGCGGCGCGTAGCGCCGCCGTACTTGGCATACCTTTTCCTTCATCATTTTTACAACTTCTGTGAAAATTTTAAGGTTAGGTCATTTCAGGTCAGATCACCAGTACAGGTCAAGTGACCCGACCTCAAAAAGTTTAAGATAGCACAAGTCGGAGCAGGGTGAATTTTTCCGATTGAAACTCATATCACATAATGGCCCCACCGAGTTCTCTAAAATATGTTCCGGTATTTTTGATATCGATGACCTAAGGTCAACTACGAGGCATGACCTCTCCATTGGAAATTCATGGGAAAAATGGTTTTTATGTAATAAATCAGTAACGGATGGTGATAGAACATTTATTTTAGCTTCATTAGACTCGCCTGGGCTTTGCAGTTCTAATGATATGCATTTTATATAATTTTACCCTTACCTGACCTCAGGACAGGTCAAATCCTTGATTTGACCTAGCATGGTCAAATTATATATCATTCGATTCGGCTTGCTGAGAAGATTGATATAGTTTAAGTTGTTTTGCTATATCTATACGTGTTCAGATTTAATGGCCGAAAAACGTAATTTACATGTTATCCCTATGACGGCATGTTTTGACCTCTCGTGACCTTAAATGTGACCTGACAAAAAATGGTTCAAATGTTTTCGATAGAGAAGTGGACGGGCAGCCCAACGCCGTTTACCGTTTTTCGCTACCTACCGTGGTTCTCGAGATCTTAGGGGGGGGGCGGGTACCCGCCTCCCCGTCAATGCAAAGGTCGCTCAGACCCCCGTCAATGCGCGTATTAACTTAGCAGCATGTTCAAAGTTCTTAGCTAGGATATCAAACTGTTCTCTAACCTGGTTCATGATGTTCTGATCGATGTTGTAGCCTTCTAATTGAGAGTTCAGGCGATTCACTTTTGCTTGAAGTGTTTGGTTAGCAAAGGTATCAATTTAATGCATTTTTACGTTTCGGTGTACAATCACCATCTACAGAATATTACATAAGGTACAATATTATACACACACAGAATACATATAATATAGTGACACTTTTCGATTCGAATTGGCAAGGTTAGGTGACGTAAAGGTGTTGAAGCGGATGATGTAAATTGGGGCAGAGAACAAGTGTGTAGTTGTGTGGACTTAGGAGTTGGGGGCTTTTGCGTGGGTTTTTAACTAGGGTATTTAACGAGAGTTTAGGTCAGAGTCGGGGGTGATGAGCGCTAACGCTGGGACCCTCGGCAGAACGGTGTTTGCTACAAGCATGAGGATGCTGCGAGGGCAGGTGGCGTGAGGGGGCAGTGCAGGGAAGTAACAATACAGCAGCACCAGTGACAGCTCCGAGTTTTCGGAGATGATCCCGGGAAGGCAGCAGCTGGTCCGAAGCGGGACCAATCATGGCCGCTACAGTTCTGTACATGTCTCACGCAACAAAACATGTAAAAATGAAAATGTCCTACCCAAATATTCCACCATAAGAACTTATGACCCGGCAGTAAAGAACGAGTGTTTCACGAAAGAGTTTTAGTGGAAACTATTTGACCACCAACTGGAAAGCAAAACTGAAGGTATTGTCTTCCATTCCCTTCCTCAGCCCTCCAACAAGCAAGAGGTCACGGAACGGACACTTTCACCCTCCACTCATCAGAAAGCGAACACCCCGCCCCCGTGCTGCCCTGCGCTCATCAGAAAGTGAACACCCCCGCCCCCGTGCTGCCCTGCGCTCATCAAGAAGTGAACACCCCCGTCCCCGTGCTGCCCTGCGCTCATCAAGAAGTGAACACCCCCGCCCCCGTGCTGCCCTGCGCTCATCAAGAAGTGAACACCCCCGCCCCCGTGCTGCCCTGCGCTCATAAAAAGTGAACACCCCCACCCACGTGCTGCCCTGCGCTCATCAGAAAGTGAACACCCCCACCCCCGTGCTGCCCTGCGCTCATCAAGAAGTGAACACCCCCGCCCCCGTGCTGCCCTGCGCTCATCAAAAAGCGAACACCCCCGCCCCCGTGCTGCCCTGCGCTCATCAAAAAAGCGAACACCCTCGCCCCCGTGCTGCCCTGAGCTCATCAAAAGCGAACACCCCCGCCCCCGTGCTGCCCTGCGCTCATCAAAAGTGAACAACCCCGCCCCCGTGCTGCTCTGCGCTCATCAAGAAGTGACACCCCCGCCTCCGTGCTGCCCTGCGCTCATCAAAAGCGAACACCCCGGCCCCTTGCTGCCCCACACTCATCAAAAAGCGAACACCCCGGCCCCGTGCTGCCCTGCGCTCATCAAAAGTAAACACCCCCGGCCCCGTGCTGCCACCCGCGTCCGACTCCCATACGAACCCCTCAACAGGCGCCGCGTACACCCAACCTTCTCCTGAGGCACACTAGCGTAACAAAGTGGAAACATATATCGTACGTGATTGTTTGTGCCTGGCCTAACCTTTGCACGGGATTCCAAATTCAAGCAAACAGCAAAGCGTTGAAACTAGCCCAAAGTTTGCTGCCTTGGTAGACCTTTCCTCTCTGCTAAAAGTCCAGCCTGTTTTGGCGACTGATGGTGCTACGGGATAGCACATCCCAGGCGGCTTACACCACAGCATCTACTTAATTATGGGCAAATTGGGGCATCCCAAGACAGATCGACCAGTCGATAATACCCTCATATCCCAGCTTTCGACGTAATTTTTGTCAGGCGGCTATTGATTGAGCTGATAATGGTTTTCATAATCATTTTCCTCCCTGACCCACGGTTTGAAAATTATAGGCTTATGCATTTTGACCTCACGTACTTACATGCCTACTATAAAGGGAATGTGGCACCTTCACATCGTGATTTTAACTGAGATAGCCAAGTTGTAAAGCAGGTCGGAAAACCCGGTACTCCATATTTCATATGTCTTTGAACTCTATATTTCCGTAGAAAAAAGCTAAAACCTTCCTGACACCAGCCCCCCTCAGCCCCCCGTCGCTGGCGGCCATTGTTGTGAGCTACTGGTGTGACGACATATGCTGACGTCACGATGAGCATCAGCCAATCGAAGCCCTTGAAGCGTTTCAAGTATGGCAGTGGTTGCCAGATCGTGGCATCATCCACAGGCTGATATTTATTTCTTTTTCTAGAGGAGTATTTTTAAGAACCAAATATTGAGCCTATTGTACATTTTCAGAGAAATCATGAGTGGTTTCATTATTTTTTACTAAGAGTACGCCTAATTACACTAAATTCCAGGATTCGACCAAGGTGCCACATCCCCTTTAAAGGCGACATTTTACTTTTATGCTTCTAGAAATACTATCAAACATTTATCTAGGTCTCTTAAGGGCGAATATGGAATTCTGGCCATGTGAAATGTAATAAGAAATTGAATTTATTACTCAATCTTAAATTTTTCCAAATATATCAACCTAGGGTTTTTGTTTGAGACTCATATTCCTCCTTATACCTTTCTCTTTTAGATTCAGCAATAAAAATAAGGGATTCGATAGCAGAAAATGAGCCCTGAGCTTCCAAACGTCCAGATCCCTAATTTCGACAAGTCCGTGCGCCAGCGCGGCCCACTTTCGCTGCGGCTATCAGACATCTCTGGCCACAAAAAGGTGCAATTACTGGTGGGACGTGTGGGTTAGTTATAAGGGTGAGGATGCATTTAAAACAATACATTGTAGCCACTACCCCATTCCTTAACACCCGCACTGGAGAGGGGTCTGACAGTAACACGCACTGGAGGATGCCTGGTAGACCCCTGAGGTCTCAACAACAAAGAGGTCTAGAAAAACGCCAGTTGAGATCTGAGTCGTACTTATGTAAATCTACATTATAGCCGACTTTAATAGACCTAAGTCAATATCTTCAAGGTCAAACAAAGTCATAAAGGTTAAATCTTGGTCGTGCTGGAGACTCATCGAAAAATATCGCGATTAAGCGTAAAAAGTCCGGAATTTACTAAAAATTGATTAAGATCATAGCAAAAAGGTTCCAAAAATATTTAATTAAATTTTGGGGGTCAAGGACATTAAAAGCCATTAACCTATGACGTCACAATATGGCACCTTCTCTATGATTACACAATGACAATATATCGCAATAAAAACCGTTGCGCGGGAAATGAGGATTGACCTTTACCCATTACCTTTGACTTTGACCTGTGACATTGACCTTACATTTATTTATCTTACTTATGACGTAGTAGCATAATACACGTCATGCTGGGTGATGCCTTTCGACTGGAAGGCTCGAGTCAATGACCTTGAAAATGCTGGTATGACCTTGACCTGTGAACTTCTGCCTTGAATTTTATGTGGGATAACCGTAAACTATAATCTTGTTAAATGGCGTTTTATCGTCACCACTCGGTCTCCAATGTATGCGAATTGGTGCGACCACGCCGGCAATCTCACCATATAGGATTTGACTTTGAAAGCCTATGATTTAAAAAAAATCAACCGATTTTCAAAATTCTTTCACCATTCGACGCACCATTGAATTCTTGAAAATGTAGCTAGGCATTTTTTCTTCTGCGAATGGTTTTCCAGTCACCTAGAACAATAGAACAACAGGTGGGGGCCTCCGAGGTCTCCAAAACAATCTAAAACAATAGGTGGGGTTTTCCATGCCCCCTCTAGTGCACGTGTTAGCACGCGCCGGTATGAGGCCCCCACCATCTTTGCCGGTATGGAAGGTACCCGCCCTCCCTACAATATCAGAAAAGGTGCTTGGAAGCGAAAAATGGAAAGCGGCGTTCCATAGCTCGCCTCGATCTCCACCGAAAATATTGATATAACGCTTCGGTCAGGTGAATCTTGGGGTCCCCAAAGCTCAAAGTGCGTGTGTTTTTTTTAAAAGGAATTTTGCCCAAGTTTTTCCCAATATTGCTGATGGAGTCGGAGTCTCACTGTCACGGGGACGCCGACCCCACCACCCGAACGGGCAACTCCCACAAAGAAGGGTTTATTTAGAAGCTAAAGTTTAACGCCCAACAAAGCACAGGGACAACCACCTCGCTCAGGTCAGCCTCTCACCAGTCAGTTGCTAGCCGACCTACGACGGGTAAGCTATTGAGCGCCGGAGCATCTCAGGGGAACCGATCTCAAGCCTGGACATGCACTGCCACTGCATGTTTCTGAGCAGCGGGCCGGAGCCCAACGCCCTACCAACTGAGCTACTTTTTGTGGAAATTTATGTTTCCATGAAAATAAAAATAAAACTCAAATTTTGTATCGTAACGCCTCAGAGAATATAACAAAAGAAAAGTAATTGTCCTCGTTGGAATGCATGTGCCAAGACAATAAGCAGGTACTTAAGGTAGCTACTAAGCTCAGGAAACGCTTCGACAAGGCAATCACGGTGAAAGGAGCATTGAAGTTTCACAAGTTGTACGGGCTAATTCAAAGACCATTCTCGTGCTTGAGCTCTCGACTGATGAGGGACAGAAAGTTCGAGTTCCACGTTGAACATGTGGAGTTCAACAGTACCACGTAATGGAGTCGCTCTTCCGATCCGTGGGTCAGATCTTAAGTTGGCATGTCCTGATCTTATATGTTCGAAAATCAGTTGTCTGCGTGTATGTATGTATGTACGTTGTGTGTATCTTCGTTTGAAATGTATGCTTTTCTAAAGATAGACTAAACAGGGATACGTCTCACTTTTTTAGAGTATGGGTGGGAAGAAAGAAAACTACCTAAAACATACTCGAGACGACAGCGAAAACGCAATATCCTGCTGATGCATAGTGCGACAAAGGCACAAGAGTGTCGGAACTGTTGCGAATGTTTCCGGTAATGCATTCAGTTTTTCGGAACGACCCAAATTTTTCTGTGGGAAAAAGAAGACTCCGCACCAGATCAAGTTCATCCACAATACCACCGAAACACAGTCTTGCTCAGTTCGCCCCTGCCCGCTACACCGCTACCAACCGGACGCGTCTGTGCGCTGTGAGGACTGCAGTCTGAGTGGCCGGCGACGGTGTTGGGCTTGGTCTGCGGTGCTCAATGTTGGTTTCTCTGTATATTACATTCTGTCTATTTGCGTTATATATATGTATATATATATATATATATATATATATATATATATATATATATATATATATAGTCTGGGAGCAGGTTTTTCTTGATACATGTTTCGTTAAAAATGACAGAGAACTTAGCGTTCGTTCTTTTTGAGTTCAGAGACTCAAGCTTGCGAATTAATCGTCTATCGTCTTGGTCAAATTGATGCAGAACTGAACTAAAGGCCATTGCATGCGACGTTTCATTGTAGTGAACAACATCTTCAGGCATAAGTGATACATATAGCACTAAAGTGATACATATATAGTGATAATAATAGCAAAATACAGTTCAAAACACTCATCGTCTCAGATCGAAAATGGTTAAGACTTCTTTGAATCAGTGGTTTAGAAATTTGAATTCAATCACACGAAATCAAACGGAGGGCGCTTATCATTAGAAGATCAATAATTATCCATGAAAACTGTCCAGTGCGGCATAATTATCGATAGATCAGAACATTAAATACTAGCCTAGCGTCGTTACCCATAAAAAGTCCCCCCCAACACTATCACATTATAACCTAGGCCCAAGAGGGGCACTGTCAAACACGGATAGCGCCGAGGCGATGTTCATTTGCCTATTGATTGTGGGATTGATGTCCCTGATGTATACTGCCTCCAGCACTTGGAGCCTTTTCTTATCATGGCATCTCGCTAGGATGTCCGTGTTTTGGACCAGCATGTCTCTGGCGCTATCCGTGTTTGACAGTGCCCCTCTTGGGCCTAGGTTATAATGTGATAGTGTTGGGGGGGGACTTTTTATGAGTAACGACGCTAGGCTAGTATTTAATGTTCTGATCTATCGATAATTATGCCGCACTGGATAGTTTTCATTGATAATTATTGATCTTCTAATGATAAGCGCCCTCCGTTTGATTTCGTGTGATTGAATTCAAATTTCTAAACCATTTTCGATCCGAGACGATGAGTGTTTTGAACTGTATTTTGCTATTATTATCACTATATATGTATCACTTTAGTGCTATATGTATCACTTATGCCTGAAGATGTTGTTCACAACAATGAAACGTCGCATGCAATGGCCTTTAGTTCAGTTCTGCATCAATTTGACCAAGACGATAGACGATTAATTCGCAAGCTGGAGTCTCTGAACTCAAAAAGAACGAACGCTAAGTTCTCTGTCATTTTTAACGAAACATATATATATATATATATATATATATATATATATATATATATATTAACCCTCGCCCCACCGGGGACATCGATGGCCCCCTAAGTTTTTCGGGATAGCAGAAAAACGACGAGGCGCAGCACCATGGTCGAGGGCTCTATCTCTCACCCCATCATTTTCTCACCATCCCTGAAAATTTTTACCCAGGTTGCACAAGGTCAGGTCACCAGGCGAGGTCAATCGAGGCCACCTCACTTCAACTTTTGAGCTCTACCATAGCTACATTTCCATGCCAATCAATTTGAAACTTCCTTCGCTTAATGAAATCTCCAGGATCTACAAGATGTATATCCGGGGTTTTCTTTCGATTTCGTGACCTGAGATCAGGTCACGAAGTGACCTCTCATTTGAGAAAGCATGGGAAAAGCTGTCTTATGATCTAAACGTCACAAAAATGATTGAAAATGCTCAGATGACTCAGAAAGAAAAACGTTCTTGGACCTCTTTGTACGGATCCTTGGTTTACGGCAATGCCACTTTCTGACCTTTCGTGACCCCAGGTCATATTAGGTCACGGGTTGAACTCTGGCGGTCAATCCACTGACGGGAGGTCATTATGTTTCACATAACGGAAAAAGTTCTAGAATTTTTATATCAAATGCACTTTACCAGATTGCAATAGCTCTAACGGCGTGAGAGCTATGCCCAGTTTACTTAAGCGTTGCATATTCTAGTGGAAATAGCTTATCGTGACCTCGTGACTTGACCTCTGGAGGTTAAACTATTAACCTGAGTGCTTAGACATGTAAAGTAATTTCTTGCTGAATTCACAGGAGCTTTCTAATTCAATTTTCAGATTTGCGCTAACCGCCATATTTTCGGAGTTAGAGGGAGCCATCGATGCCCGGTGGGGCGAACGTGGCGCCGGACCCCGGCTGGGCGCGGGTTAAGCTATGCTCTTTCACATAAAGGTGTTTTGAAACCAATAAAAACATATACAGTATGTATGCTTGTCTCTGCAAAAATTAGGAATTACTAATTACTTTTTAAATAATATTAATAAATACTATTTATTATTCTCATGGAAAGTTTTGTAGAGATAGCTTCCATTTCAATGGTTCAAGACACGAGCGAAAAGTCCGATGCACGCGTTTGATGCTTGATTTCCCAACGCTATATAACTCCTGAACCATTATCCTGACAAGACCAAAATTGCCACAGTCGCCTTCAGCCCCACTGGGAACCCTAGTATGAAATGTTCAGGAAAATTTGAGCTATGAGCGTGTTATTTCAACCAATAGTTTGGTTGATTTGTCGTGGAATGCCCCAACAAGGGACTTACAGGGATCGTAAATATAGATACGGCTGCCTATGGTAATGAATATCAAGCAAGAAGGGCACTTCGAAGTGTTGCTCATGTATGGAGACACATTTCACTTTAATGTACTTGAGAGTGATGCGTGCAGCAGCACCGGTTTTTGAGCCTCTAATTGGAGCGCCGCGGGGGCGGCCTACTGCTTGCACGCGGCAGGAGCCCGGGGGCAGGTGAAGGGAGGAGGGTGAAAGTACACAGGTGAGCGTGGGGCTGGGCTGGCCTGGGAGCAGTTACACAAACAGGGCTCGCCTCCGGCCGCCCGCACAAAGGAAAGGGGCAGCGGCAGCCGCCCCTGGCCTTGGACGTCGCACACCATGGTCTAATTATCGGACCCAGGGCCTCAATGGAAGTACTGGCGCCATTCACTGATTGTGGACGATTGGAGATCATAATATTGGCAGTTTTCGGGGCGATGAGGCGAGAGAGAAATTATTTTTCTCTGAAACCTGTACTGAGAAATAGGCTTTTGGTATATTACGCTGAGTTATAGGTTTGTCCTTCGAAATCTGAATTCAATTTTTAAATGCCTTGCATAAGCGTATCATAACATATCACAACATAACATAATCACAACATAACATAATCATAACATAACCCCATCACCTGCCAGCCTCCCTGTTTCCTGATTTTCATTTTTCTTCTGTTAATCGCGTTTTCCACAACTATTAAGATAAGCGCATCGAACACAAAAGGGCTAAGATGTCTACCTTTTTTCACCGGCTCCTTTAAGGCGAGGGATAGGTGAAGGCAAGGTGACTGGTCAGTGAAAAAAACGGAATCCAGTCCGGCAGCTGAAAAGATCAGTTCAGAGGCTCACGACTGTTGTCTGCCAGAGCCAAGCCGGCAAGAAACAAAATGCTACGTTTCCTCAGTTTCCATACTGGATGTTTCTTAACCAATGGGCTAATCAAGTATTCGTCTAGTAATGAAAGTATGGGCAAAGAAAAACTAAAAAAGAATTACCGTGTCAGCTTCTACATAAAAAGATATAAGTAGAAAGCCCAAGTAATTAAAAGTTTTTAAAGTTTTTTTTTCTCAAACTGAAACATAGAGAAAAGTTACATTGTTGAGTGGCAAATGAAATTAAGCCGACTTTCCTCTGTGTTGTCCAGCTTAAGTTGATGCCAGAAAATAAATAATTTCTTGTCTGCCTTTGCTCCCCTCTGCACTAAGGCCGTTTACCCACTAAGACAGTACAAATGTAATCATTATATTTATCCAAGACTGATATTGAATAATCCCATCCGGTATATCTCATAGCATCTTGAGGCTTAAATTTTTATCCTAATATTTTGTATGAGATACTATCATTAATTTAGCTTTTACTTTAAAACTTTACTTGCTATCACAACACTTTAACTTCAATATGCTCTTTCACAAACATCTTTGAGTTGCAGCATGTTTCACTACATTGTTGCTGAACAGAATGCTTCAATGTGCGCAGAAAATCACTTTCTGTCTTGAGAGAAACTCGTATCCGCCTATCAGATAATGTATATTCAACATAGTGCAAGCGACAATCAACGCACCAATGAAACAACAACAAACATTCCAACATGGCCACACGACAGAAACAGGTGCGTGCGCTACAACATGCGTCACTTTTCAGGCAATGCCATGCCTGACACCTTGTCCCTGCCAGCAAGATCTCTCAAATTTGTGTACTTCTGGTGACCTGATCTCGACAGAAACTGTTCCCATCCAAAAAATAGGATATCTACTGAGCAGAATCGTTGCAGAACAGCGGCAGAACATGTCGGGGTGGGCCAGAGAAGACGGAGTGACACACAACTAAGGATGTGGCCGGATCAGACACCGGCAGTATGTGGGGGTCCACTGTATGAGACGAGGTGATGCAGAACAGGGTAGACTCTGAGAGACTAGACGCGCGCCGGAGAGGCCGGCGCGCTTCTCAGTTGACCCTGGTGGCACCGGCTGGCAGCGGCGGCCGGCCTGGCTGGAACTGGGGCTCTTCAACCTCATCGTAGTAGATGTAGTCGCCGTCGGGCTGTTGAACGTCCAGCGCCTGAGGGGCCGGCTGGATGGGGCGCCGGCTACGGCTGGGCTGCGGCTTCTGGGGCTGCTGCTGCTCCTCCTCCACATAGGGCTCTTCAGTGGGAGGAATGTCGCAGTCATCGGTGGGAGGCTTCACGCAGCTGTGAGACCGCTTGTCGAAGACCAGTGTGGCGGGGCAGCGCATCAGGCGCGGGTAGCCGCCCTGGCAGCTCCAGTAGCGCTCACAGGACTTGCCCAGGGGGACATTACCATTGGGATCCTGCACGCACAGCGCTGAAATACCAGACAAAAACGGTCAACGTCAGACATATGTCCCGTATGGACGACTGGGAATAGGATGCCGGTTACAAAGCAAAAGTTTCAAAGCTATTACATGACTTATGTAAAACTGCAGGACTCTCATTGGGGTCCTAGGCTAGTCATCCTTAAAAGAGTATCCCGTAAGTTAATAGTAGAGGGCGACAACAAATTTTAAGCTCCACTTCAATTTTACTTTAGAAAATCACACACACACCATGGCACCTGCACCATCACCCGTATCAGTCATCACTTGAGCTTGCAGAAAAGAGATACTCACGGTGTTTCTGGCAGTCCTCCACGTCCTGGGGCCAGTCGCAGGCGTGGCTCTGCTCGTTGTAGAGCAGACCGCCGATGCAGAACTGCTCGGTGGCGGTGCCGTTCCAGCAGGTCCAGTAGCGCGTGCACGAGGTCTCGTGGCCGAAGATGCCGTACAGCCAGTCGCAGTGCTCCGTGCTGATAGGAGGGTCTGCGCGGCACGATGGTAATGCTTAGCGGCTGTGGATGGCGAAATGAGCGGCTACACTACATCTATGCTTGATGGGCTTTTGAATTGGTTGGGACTTGGTAGCATCTTTTTGGCATGTTTTTATATGTTAAATAAACTGTACTCATGGCCTGATTTCAGACGCACTGGTTTATTTTACCAGCTTGAATTACCATTCAGATTATTTTCTTCCTTCAAAGCAAATCAGCTTTCGTAAGTTCGTTTTCTAAGGCATGATAACCGTTTCGAGTGTAAAGCTGCGTCAAAAGCTTATCATAAACAAAATGGACCTGCAGCCAATTCATGAAAATTACTTGAAAACAAGTCTGACAACAGAATACAAACTTTTTGATTTGACATTCCAGGCCAAGTGAGTGCCAACAAAGTTCGATCCTCCAGATCCAGATTATACCAGATAATCTACCACATGTTTCTGCTGCATACAGGCAGACGTAGCAGAATAAATAGACATTGCCTTCAGGTGCTGTGCGCGGTTAAATAGTGCAGCAGACTGGTGACATGGAGGCTGTGCTTTCCTTACCTGATTTAGATCTGCCCTAAGGTGCTCCCGGTACTCACTGGCGAGCTCTTTGTTGCGACACGCGGAGGGGTTCTCGCTGGGATAGTCACAGTGGTCTAGCAAGCCCCTCTTCCCCGTATATACCAAGCCATTGGGGCAGTCAACCTCGTAAGCCTGGCCGCCGTCGCATTCAAAGAAGCGATCGCAATAGTCTTTATGGGGAGCTATGCCATCCTTTTCTTGGCAGGCGTCCAGCTGCTCTTGGCTCCCGGCCAGCCTCTGTGCGGCGCCTGCGGAGCCAAGTAAACGTTAAAGAAGCCTGCCAACACCAGCGGCAACATGCGCACTATGCGCATGCGCGGTAGACGCTTTGCGATGGCGTACCCTGAAGCAGCATGCATGCGCGCTAGCTAGGACAGTATCTGGAAGAGAAGCGGTCTGAGTCATGTCCATCACCACGCTGTTTCGGCCAGCAGCTGAGTTCTCTGCCACGATGTCAGAGTGTGTCCTTCACCAGTCCCGGTCTTATACTCACAGTTGCGACCGCGACGCGATGAGACGCACCCTCCCTCTGTCTATACATACTCTCTGGTGTTTCGGCTGTGGTCTACCGATGTTAAGTGTTTACTTTTGCTGTGTTGGAACTACTCACTGCGTTGCAGCCGGTCCCCGCAGTCGTACTCGTGGTCGTACCCACAGACGTCCACCAGAGACTTTCTCCCAGTGTACACCAGACCGTTGGGACAGTCGCTAACGATCACCTCGTTGTCTCCAACGCATTCGTAGAACTTATCGCAGTACTCTTCGTGTGGACTGGTTCCTCCTCGACGCTTGCAGGGGTCCTCGTATTGCGTGCGGACCTGGCATACACCTTAAACATCGGTTGTCCTCGGTCAAAGTCAGGTCAGGAGATCTGAGCGTCAATAACGTCAGTCTGAGACTTACACAGCGCTACGAAAGATATATTGGAATACGGTGTGGACAGAGCTGGAGGTCCGAGCAGCTCCAGCAGCGCAGGACAAATACACATTGACCAAACACTGCACACGAGGCTGTTCTGAGGTTGAAAGACACAAATATGTGCTAAAACAGGCACAGTACCGCAAGGAACGAATCATAAAAAACTTCAAAAACATTGAACACCCTCAATTCTCAGCAACACGCAATATTCCGAACATAAGGAAGCTTAACAGATTTTAACATCTCATTGGGTCAGAATGGGATCTCCATCATGGTGTTAGGTATGTACGTTTTCATAAAATACACTTGAAGTATGTCTAGTAAATATTTCGTAATGACAAAAATAAAGGTATATATTTAGAAAGATGAATGCCTAAATAAGATTTTCAATGGTTATAGACGGGTATCTGTTCCAACAAAGGGTTCCTATTCAAATGAAAATGGATGTTTTTTAACCAGCTCCAATAAACAACATTTTACTTAATTCTGAAATTAGACAAGAAGACTGTACTCCGGTGCCCCTCCCGAGCTAGCGGCAGTGATCTTTTAATCAATTTGAGCCACGGAAACTGTAGAGAAAATTAACACAAATTTCATTAATTCCAGAAAATCATCACATATTTAGTACGGACTGCTTCTCGCCGGCGCAGAACTATGCAAGAGCTTCGTTATCAGCAAAAATCAGGCGGGGAGGGAAAAAGGGAGAGGTCAGGATTTGTCGCCGAAATTTCAGCCCCTCAGAAAGAGAAAAATCCTTTGAAACGAACACCATGAACATGTACACCCTTTGTTACCTCCCGTCTATGTTTCCGATAAAACCTTAATATGTATACCAATTTGGTTCATATGGAAACTTCCGATCATACCCCTGGTCCCCCGGTGCACTGATACACCTAGGTGTATCACCACCGCCCTGCGTCCTTAACTACTTCGCTTTGTACCAGCATCCCACCAGGTACGCTCGAACTCACACTGGAAACCGTGCCGGCTCCAACACAGCTGATTTATCTCGTGCGAGGCTGCATATTTAGGTCTCCCATCCCGGGAGAATCAGTGCCGGAGCTCCGGCGCTCAGCTGGGTATTGGAGCCGGTGCGTTCAGTGACCCGGAAACCCAGAACCGACTGTGGGCGCGGCGGCGGCGGCGGCGGCGGCGGCGGCAACTGCACGACACATCATTCTCAGAGTGTTCACCCCCCGCCGCCCGGCCGCTTTCTCCGCTCCGCTAGCCTGAATAGGGATCGCGGCCGCGGCTGTGGCCGACGCCGGCCGCGCGAGCCGCCCCGACAGCTGCGGCAGCTCCGACAGCTGTGACAGCTGCGACAGCGACCAGGAGACACGAACACCAGATATAAGTGTCTGGTGCTCTCATAGAAGCGGCATTTTGGACGTCGATAAGGAAGGGTTGGAACGGCGAGCGCTGGCGGTAGATATAAACACCCGTTACCTGATGTGGCCCATGGTTTTCAGTTATGACAATGAACGGTTGGTGGCGAGAGTTGAGTGGGTTAATGGTTTGTGGAGAATACAAGAGCCATTTTCTTTGAGAATATTGACAGCCGTGGGAAAAATATGAATACAAACGAGAAGTGAGACACTATTGTCTCACCATACTCTGTGATACGGGGATACAATACATATAAATTGCCACCTTAGGTGAACTCAGCTAGGCCAGTGCCGGACAATTGTTGAAACTTTTGTGAGAATGATAATTTGAGCGAACAAAAACCCACTCGGTTCCACAAATCATGATCTTGAAATGAGGGAGAGCAAAATATGGAATTCGGGAGAAGAAGCAAATGTTATAGATAATAATATAAAACTGTTATGGGACATATGCGAATCTAGCCGAACAAGACTTGCCATTGAAATTTGAGCCGTCTTAGAAAACATGATTTCCTTCAGTACTGAGAGGCTAAGTTCAGAGAAGTTGATATACCTAACAAGCAAATATGAAGATCCAAAAGGGCCAGAACGTGTGTTTTAACAAGTGTTGAGCCAGACCCTGATCTGGCCCCAAGTTTTACAATTCAACTGATTTTATCCACTAGATTCAAAATTATAACGCTACTAGCAATTATGAATTTTGCAGGCCATCTAAAAAAAGTTATTTAAGCCAAGAACACCAGCGTCTCAGCGGAGTTTAGGTGTTCTTATGATAGAATATTTGAAGGATTGTATCTCAGAATGAACATTCGATCCAATCCGATATCAAAATAAACAGCTAACTCAACAAATAGAGCCAAAGTTCTCATCCAGATGACTAAGCCAATCCAATTCGATGCAGGGATCGAATTGGATTAGACAAAGAAGTCGAGTAGCTTTGAATCTACATAATAATTTTGACTCTATTTGTTGAGTTAGTTGTTTATTTCGGATATGTATCAAACCTGGGCTGATGATCGCTATGTACAAACGGATAGCCTGGATGAAGCTAACTGAATCGGAATTTTCATAGCCACGGCATACTCTATCTCAGGTTTACAAAACACAAGAAGCCCCTGGTGTTTTGTTCCAGCAAAAACTCCAACATCACACGGTAGAAGATCATGCGTAGTGCTCGTGTGGCAGCCATTTCAGCTGGCGATTATTGTGAAAAAGGTAAGTACCAGTCCGGCCAGCTTCCACGCTTATGAAAGACGACGGACATAGTTCCGATGGTTGGAGACGCAGACGAGGAAGTGCGCAAGGCTCAGGTGATAATCATGAATATTCGGGATTAAAGTACACCGGCCGCACACCTCTGTCAAAATTAAACCTGTGGGGAGATTCCTGGATACGATTACGTTCATCTGGAGAATGTACTAGAGACTTGCACTAGAAAGAAGATCTTCTACATTATACCATACAGCTCGGAAACACATAGTTCCTTGGTCTTAAATGTCTCTCGAAAATGCAGAATTAGGTAAATTGAAAACCGGCTGGGGTCGGAGACTTAGGGCACGTCAGCTCTAAGGCTACTTTGTGGTTGAAGACAAGCTGATGATTTTCCAATCATAATTCTGCTCAAAGATGATAGGATGTTATTTTCCCTCGCTCCTTGAATCCAAGATGGATGATTGCGCAAAGTGCAATAGTCTGTGGCAGTTTTTGCAAGCATCTGTATTGCCAAGATTCTCTAGAGTGAATGGACCCGGAATGTATAATTATTGCTTTTGCACAATCTTTTGCTTCGGACTCGCGTTTTATAACTATGCTGCACGTTCTGATATAGTTCTGTTCAACATTTTCCGTCATCCTGCATGGTTTCACGTTCGATGAAGAAGGAAGGCAGCAGTAACTGGCATTTCCCGCACATCAGTTACCGGTGCCCGTACTGGCAATTTCGGGAGATGCAAAGAGTGGCATCGGAGCCACGGCCACGAGGATAATCCGTGCACTTTCCTAGGTATGTTCCTGTGTATGCTGCAATATTGACCGTTCTTTGATTAATATCTTCAAAATCCCATGGAACGGCGCAATTAGCACATTTAACCACAACAAGTTAATCATATGTATCGTGCATTCGAACCTTGTGCTGAAATTTGTGCCAAAAATATGTATCATATTGTGAAAGCAGGCAGTGTATGAAATGATTTGATATCCAAGAGCATTGCAGTTATGAAAAACAAGCACGCAAATGCTTCCCTTAGATTATGATTGGAAACGACACCCAATGGACTAAAGGAGAGCCTGTCTGATAGTGACACGTTTAGTTAGCACAAATTCAGCACCAAAACATCTAGAAGTTTATTTTCAAACGATGATAGACAGGCACCCGGGTGTAATTTTTGTTGAGCGGATTGTAGAAGCAAGACAGTCTAGGACAAAGCGGTTGAGGTGCAGTAAAAGTTGTGGCTACCCTTTGCACCATTCTGCATAGTATCTGCGCATCAGCGGCAAGGTAATGCATTAAAAAAAGAAAACAACGTGTGCTATCCGGGGCATTAGCCTTATCAGAATATTTTTGCATCAGCCAACAGATGTCTTCAGGACTGCAGTCATGGTTACATGTTAACCATGGTTACTACTCCGGAGCAGCACTGTTTCAGAGAAGCAACCCTATTCAGTGTGGCTACAATAGCCTGCGGGACCTATTTCCAATGCATCGGTAGTTAAAATACACATTTTGAAAGGTATCTTGCAATTACCAAAATACAAATTGTTGAAGACTTTAACTAGTCTCGATATAGAACTTGTGGTGTAGAACTGGGCCCAGGCTGGCTTTTCTGCCTTTTTATGTCGTTTGAGCGGAGGAAACACACAAAAAACTGTTTCAAATATGGGGTTTCGATTTTAGAATAAGCAAGTCTAGAGGCAATTTGGCTTTGGGGAGCCCTGGAATACAATGACTGTCCCAGAGAAAAGATTTGAAATTCCTTTACCTTGGTCAATGAACGAGATTGATTTCCGCCGATCTGCCTACTTGATTGCACTATAGAAGTGTACAGTTTGGCTTCGTTCCCGGGTAAAGTTGCACACTTCTATTGTATGACTTAGCTCGCGAACGAGGCCAAATTGCACACTTCTGTTGTACGACTTGACCGGGCGCCGAACGAGGCCAAGTCGCACACTTCTACAGTACGAACAATTAGATAGAGCGCTGCGGATTCCGGAAATAGCAAACAATGGAAAAATGTCAACTTTCCACACAAATGAGTGCAGCGGTGTTCTAGCAGCGCATTTGGAAGAAATAGCAGACTTCCACACAGCGACGGCTACAATGAAAACCAAATTCTTACCAACCTCTTACCAGGCAATAGTGCAGCAAATCTCATCAAAGGGGTGCCACCGTCTGAAGAGGGGAGGTCATAAAGTTGGCGGAAAGTCTGAGGGCTGGGAGTGGACGGGCGAGAAACAATGCAAAACGCCAGAAATAGGACATCACTGCCAGGGTCATTTTTGATATGATAATAAAGTGTCTGTACCGTGAAGCTGTCAAACCTTAAGAATGTCCAGGGCGCTTGCGGCGGGCCTCATGTTTACCCGGCGTTCACGCGCTCCACGGACCTAAGAGACTTCACTTCTCTGTTTACTTCACTTTTTGGATCTGTCACTTCTTATACGGCTTTCTTAATTTTCAATAAACTTACATCTAAGCTTATCAGTAGCTTTACCCAAATCGGTACTGTAGTTGGAAACCATAGGCCTCAACTTCTCACTGTTGTGTCTCCAAAACGTTAAGTAGCGACGGAATCCTGTCACTCGGCCTCGGCTTAGGGCTTTCGGTTGAATATACACTCAGAATTACAGTCTGAACTACATGGAAAAGTGTATTTATAGAAATTATAAACACATCTTAGGACTCTGCTCTATATCTAAGAATTTGAAATCTAGCATAGCCTTGTTGAATGCTTCTTGGGTTCAGAATTAATTGTTTGATAGGTATATATTTTACCAGGAATGGCATAATTTAAGGATTGGGGCTTAGTCAAGATTTGTTGTCTCCTTCCTCATCATCACTTTTCTTTCGGCTCGGACAGGTATGATCCCAATTAAAGTTCAAATGAATGTTACGCTGGTAGGGCTCAAAGGCTGCAAGATCTTAAACCGAAAAGTAATGAGGCTTCAATCGCCGTCACTGTGAGCAAATCTTTCTAAAGAGATCATGGCAAGGGCGTTGACAACGTACCGTGGTGTGCGAGGGAAAGAAGCACAACAGAAACCACAAGAGTCTTCATGTTCACGCCTGAGTGCTCGAGTTCGGGATGATGCACGGCTGGGCGACCTGGAAGCGACTGTGCTGGATGCTACCGCGACGTTACCTTTGTAGAGTCCAGGCCCCAAGCGCCGCGACGCCCAGCTCGCTGAAGCGCCTCCGGCGACCGCAGCGTGACGTCACAGGTGAGCACAACAGCTGAGCCAGGCGCCAGCAGGGTTGGAAGGGTTAACGGAGGTGTGGTGGGAAGCCTGCTCACGCGTGTATGGTTATTAACAATGAAATCCGTTCTAGATTTCGGCTATGAATCCAGAACATGATTGAAATGCTTCGGCTGCTGATCTTACCGACTGCGTTGGATTCGTCATTAGTACTTGGAAGTGAAGGCTTTCTCTCTCTCTTTCTTTCTCCTTACGAGCTTTGGGCACGGTCTGTTTTCGGCGAGATGTCATGCGCTGCATTCCAAACAGGATGGAAGGTCTCGCAAGGTCATGGTTAACTGCTGCACTCGGCGGGACTGGAAACTCCACCTTCAGAGGGGATTCGGGCGTATTTAGTGCCGTAAAGCTGCTACGTGATTGGAGCATTTGTAGGGTGTGAATACACACCACTTCCCTTAAATATGGCGATGGGAATATGTTCAATAAGCCACGACGTTTTTTATTTCTTTCGGGTAAGACGCTCTATTCTATATTTTCGAAAAATTGACAGACTGAATATCTCAAGCAGTTTTCAGTGTTTTGATTCCAGGTGAAAACATAAGTGTCTCTATTTGTTGTCATACAAACTGGGAACAATTGTCTGGTTTCCGAAAGAAACTTTTTGCTCTTACCAGTTTAGTCTGATTTTTTTGCAGATTTTTACGCAACAACTAACGATCAATAAAACTAGCTCATAGATAATGTCAACTAGATAAAAACAGAGTAGGGAATTACAGAAAATAATACAACCAAGCATCTTTTAATGATTACTTACCATTAAACACACTGACAGATAGACACAATAAACGCCTAGGAAATTAGCTATCACTCGCTTCCTAAAATGTATCGAATATGTATACTAGATATAACCGTCTCCACGTGTATCTATTACGGACACGAGAATCCTGGTGCACATTGCAGTCCTCACAGTGTCGATTTTGGCGGAGGGCATGGTCAACACTGAGCAGCTTAGAAGCGCTTACGAAGGAGCTAAAAAGAAGGGTCAGTTTTACGATTCTGAAGCTTTCAAATGAAAAGGAAGATGTTTGGTATCCTTCCCGGAGATCAGAGCGCAAAACAAAACAATACGTTGAAAGGCAGTGAAACATTTTAAACGTGTTTGACGCAGAGCCCAGTACAAACTATGTGCTGAATTCCGCTCACTCGATTGAGATGCAGTTCGTCAGTTCGTTACCATTTCTTACAGGAATGCCTTAGAAAACTGCAGACGTTTGCCCAAGTGGTCGAAATCATGCTCTTGCCGCTTGTCGCATGGTGGGTACAGCAATTCCCAGGCTTGTCTTATTTTGACCTTCAAATTTAAAATGGCCTTGCATATAAATGGGCCTTGTTCCATAGCTAATCTTATAAATAAATGAAATATAAAAACGAGCCCACTGAACCCTATCCCACTTTCGCATCATGTCCATGATGTGGGACCGAACCGTTAATGTCGAGTCTATGCTTATCAGAGCTGAAGCTCCATCGTATCAAGGACCATTATAAACATCATATCTTTACTTCTCTCTCTCTCTCTCACTCACTCACTCTCTCTCTCTCTCTCTCTCTCTCTCTCTCTCTCTCTCTCTCTCTCTCTCTCTCTCTGTTATTGTGGGATCCTGTCGCGGATACCGACATGGTTGCATTATTGGTCTTATCTATTTCGAAAGTTAATTAGCTAGTTTTGGTGTAACTATATGGCATGAATATCTACAGCGGGTTAAAAACTTATGTATTTTGCTCCAATGCTTATACTTGACACGAGAGAATCCAATCCGGATGCCAGTTAAAAGTGTGTGGAAGGTAAATTTTGTTTTGAGGCTATCTTTGCATCGATGTGAAGCACCACAGCAGAGAGCAGAAAACAGAAATAGTTACAAATTAGCCTCCCAGTCGTGTTTGCATCACATTTGCATAGGGTCAGGAATTGTTTCCAACTTGGGGGCAAAAGCTGTCACCACTGCTAGGGTCAAATATGATTCGGCCTATCATTTGATCTTTTAACGGAAAAGGTCCGGAATCGGCTCAAAGTTGGGGGAGGGCACCGCCCCCAGTCCGAAACTTGGACGGGGGGAGGGGCAGCCACTCCTATCCCACCTATCCTGTGCCTTTGCATATTTGGTTTATGAAAGAAGAGCACTACCACTTGGACGGCCCCGCCAACGGCCTGATATTGGCCAGAACACCCAGTTCCAGGCCAATGCCGGGCCTGAGCTGGAAGAGGAAAGGCCACCCCACAGTCCAAAACTGACAGCATGGTGGGCAGTCAGTTACTCAGGCATCAGTGACCCCAAACTGAGTCACGTGCACACAAATAGTAAGTGTAAGAATGCATGCTCGACTGGGCAGAAGGGTCGTGTTTGTTCTGCACAGAGCGGAGCCGGACCCGAACCTCGATCAGTGGAGCTAGAAGAACGGGGAAACTCACAGATAGCATCCAGAGCGCTACCGATCACCAGACACCACTCCAGCGCTCGCGTGGACGCCCGCTGCACCTGGCGCTCTTGGCTGGCGAACTCCTCCGACCAGAGACCACTCATCTCGCGATTTTTAGAGCGGAGAGCCTGTCAAGGAGCCCGGCTGACGCGGTCACAGAGAGTGGTGTGAACCGCTCCTGTAGACACGAGCTACTTAGCAGTTAAACGCCTTTTCCAGAAGCAGAAACTGTGCACATATAGCGTGGGCAGATTCTGAGGGCAGAGGGGGGGGGGGGGGGTCCAGCAGCCTCTGGACTTTGAGTCTCACGCAGTTTGTTTGACTGTGCTCTGTCTGGAAAATCCAGGGCTCCCTTCCTTGGATTAAGAATAAATCCCCAGCCGAATCATGTAGAATGCATTCTGTCCATTGCACCTGGACAAATGCAAGCGCTTTTATCGATGGTCAAGGGAATCGCCAACAATTGTCTTTTCTTCTTGTTCGTTAATTTTCTTTTAAATTTCATCACATCAATAGTTTGCAACTTTTAAAAATGATATGCACCAGTTTTTTTAGTACGTATGCCTTTATATGTAAATGATTTTGCTGAGGAACGTGATGTATGAAATCATTTCCCCAGCTTTCCATAAAGTTATTGCAAGTCAATGTCAGGGAATACTAAGAAGTTTGGAATAAACTAACATCCCCATCCTTCATACATCTGTTACAACTACTATACCACTGCTAGCTCCAGGGGCAGGTGTAATCCCACCATAGCCCCCCCAAGCAAAACAAAGGGGGCCAAACCCTATGTTAGCCAACGCTCCCAAAGCAAGCTAGTGTTTCATAATTGGTCGTTAGTGTCCTTTTGGAGGGTACCTATTGAAACGTGAAAGAAATTTCCCGAAGAAGAAGAAAAAAACTGAAGATCTTTACGTTTCAACAATTGTTTAGAACGGTAACAAAGCGTACTCTACCAGTTTAACCCCACAAGCCACTGTCCCCCAGGCTCAACGTGTTATTTTAGAGCCGGAGGTTAGTGGCTGACATGGGTGTGCCCTCCCCCTAACCAACCAACTGGATCCGCCCCTGCGCCGCTCCCATCGCAGTAGTGCGGACGTGGCCTGGCCATTAGTAAGGTGCCGATACACCATCCAGACTATGGCCTGTTAAAAGCCTGGGTGTGACGCCGAGCTCTCTGATGTTTACGGTCCACACCTAAGCCTTTGGTAGGTGGGGCGGCGTGACAACTGCCCTGGTCCTTGGAGCGAGGGGAATCCGCCGACCAGCTACGCTGGCGCCCCTGAGTTGGCCGACCTTCGTCTGGGGGACCATCGCAAGCACCTATACCTGGGTATTGGGAGGCGATGCCACCAGTGGCCTTATTGTCATGAGATGGACGGGTAAAGGTGTGGCCAACCCTGGATTCTGGAAGTGCTTTTAAGAGGTAAACTACCTGAGTAGCTAAACTTTTTACATGTCTACCAAACTGCAGTGCCATGTGCAGTGATTTAATTTTCCTGTGAACCTTTAAAATTGTTCACTAGACAATGTAAACTGAAACAAACGAAGTATAACAGTGGGCTTAAGACTGATCACACAGCTCTTCACACATTCAGGATGAAATATGACAAGCCTGAGAGTATACAACGGCTGGAAATATTCCTACAAAACACATTCGGATCATACTTCTATAGAGACTGCTCACTTACAATCCGTGGAAGCCGTTTGAACATAGTTGAACAAACCGGGTCGTAGTATACCGGAATATGTAGTACCTAACATTAATTGGAAACTTATTAACTTTTGATTGGGTATGGCTCCTTACCCGAATGCTCTAAAGTTGTGAATATTTTACTCATATATTTTCTATTTCTATTTGCTCTACTTCCTAGTAACTAAAACCAATAGCCAACTCGGCAACTGTTTGCATGATATAACAGGAATTAACAAAGTTGGGCCCTAGAAAAGCAACTGCAAGAGGGCAAAATATGTTTTGGGAAATCCAGCGACAAGGTCAAAAGTTATGTAAAATGTTATACCAAGTTATAGACAATAAAGAACGGTTAAGAAAATGTATATTTTGTACACCGTTGCCCACCATTTCCAAAATTCCCTTTTTTGCTTTTATGTGTTTACTTCATGGTAAAAATTATCCCGATAATCATCCTGACGGAAGATGATCAAACAGTTCTTTTAGCGGAAAGAAGAGGTAGCCTGGTAAAGCTGATCAACAATCCACCACATTCTGTGCGCTTGAATCAGGCTTTGAGGTATAGTGATTGTATGCACCGTCTTTGGGGGCTTCCCAAGCTTATGGTTGGGCTCTGATTTCCAGCACCGTTTGCATCCGCTGGGTTCCAGTAGTGATTTATTGCGGCATCGCGGTCTTCCGAGTGTGTGAACGCTTGGTCACATGGTGCCCCGGGCACTTGGAATCGCTCATGACGTCACAATGAAAGTGTGAGGACGACCCAGTTGCTAAATAGTCGAGTATTAGGTCTCAGTTCCACCGGACTATCAGTGCTTTGCTGGTAGATTATTTCTGATGGAATTATAGTTAAAAAATTGAAACATTACTTTTTCCTTTTTAGTTTGAGTGCCCACCAGGAAGTTGCCATTAGGTATCTGAAAAAAACAACAAACATACAACAGCACTCGAGGCACACAGGGATTACTCAAGGGTTCAGAATCAAGCACTAGCTGTTGATGGAACAAATGGGCTGGACAATTTCAAAACATGCATTTGCCGTTGCACTGAAGAGCTAGAATGGAGGCAATTTCCAGCATAAAGTAGCATCCTTAGTCGTAAATATTAGGACCCAAGCATATTGTTTTGGAAGCTGCTTTGGTTTGTTGGTGGAACAGTACTTAGCCATCGAAAATGTTTTCGAACTATGAAAATTGTATGTAATCCGCCTCACAGCGATTGTCACAAAAGTCAAATTAAAGGGAAGGCTGCAAACATCCATTCCTCTTCTCGCTAAGCCGACCTTAAGCACTGTAAATGACTTGTCGAGAAGTGGGGCCCTTGGAGTATAGCTTCCAAACCTGTGAAGTAATAAATCAAAGTAAGTAATGATTCAAAGCTTACAAAACAATAGGAATGGAAGCTCATGAATATATACTTTACAGCATAACCTACATCTTTATGTGTACCTAAGACACAACTAATATCATCAAGGAAAGACTATACTTTGGGGAAGTTGTGCACAACACCCTTCAGGTGCAAAATGCGGCCAATAAAACCAGATTTTACACTAATTCTTCTGCCCCATCCACTCTTAAAAACCTATTATCTTCCACTGAAGACAAACATTTTCTTAATGATACTTTAAAAATTGCAAAGGCCCAATGATCGAGCTGTGAGGCTGCAGAGCACAGAAGCTGCAAATCTGATCACTTGGCTGACTGAGGAGCTCGTCGGTGGTTGCGCCACGCGTGGCGCTGAGGCGTTAAATAATAGTATGATGACCCACCGAGTGCGCCGTGGTGACCACACCACCCTGTTAAGTGCCCCAGACACTGTGTAACCTCCGTAATGCCACCATAAGAAGCTGTAATCAGAACAGTAAACTACCCGCTGTTAGGAAACGTCGCATGGCCTGAGTAAATTGTATGTGATACCAAATGCTCGACGGATGAGCAGTGTAAGCATTCAAGATGTTTTTCGTCTTAAAGAGGTCGTTTGTCCAAAGTCTTGCACCAGAAAAGCTTCATGGTGTCATTCTATTGTTTGACATAGGTGTGATGTGAACACAGTGGATGCAAAACTTGAACTCAAAAGCCTCTCGCTCTATACGAGACTTGCTAGCAGTCACCTCTTCAGCTCGAGTGGACTAACAGAAACCCCGTAGGCCCCTCTCATTCCCGCAAAATCAACAAGGTAAGCATTTAAGATAGTCGAAAAGCTCATCGTGGTTATCCACACCTAAGGTCATTTCTTATTTTCAGAGACGGTTTTTTTACAAGATTGCACTTTTTCAAGGAGCCCACCGGCACCTGAGCCCGTCAGTTGAAACGTAGGAAACAGACGTTCTATCAACTGAGCCACGCATTCCCCGGTTCACAAGCTAGATGTGACAGATGGAGACCAAGGAGACAGAGTGACAAGAAGAGTGACTTCCAGAACTCCCGACGCTACTAAGATTTTTCAGAGTTCAGAGCACTCACTAACTTTACTTTGCGATATGCATGCTGAAAGACAACAGTTTAATTATTGTGTAATGCGCTGATTGAATTTGCTTACAAAACTCACTCGGGCCGTTGCAACTAGCAATGAATCTACAAACTGATAGCTTACGTGTATTTTTCATGCAAGACCTATCTTAGAAAAAGTTCCCTGCCCAATTAACCGAACAATCCGGTGCACCCCCACCGCTATCCAACGACAACGAAGCATTTATGTTAACACCCGCCCCAGTGGGCATCCGAGCCACCATTGACCTGGTGGGGTTTTCAAACACCTGCCTCGAACTCGGCACCTATGTGGGATAGTGAAAAACGCGAAAGCAGGTGGATAGCTCATAGAAATTAATTGAACAATTGTATAGGTCACTTTTTTACTCAAGTAAATATTGAGGTCATGGCAGGTCAAAGAAGGAAGGCTAGAGAAGAGTTTCTGGGCAATAGCATGACAGAGTTGAGTTAGAATCAATTTGTAGGCATCATTCGCTTCCTCTCATTACGGCTAATCGAATTATTGTGAATTATTTATGATATGACAATACTAGGTCAAAACATAAAAATGATGTGGCCTAAGGTCAGGTCAAGGACACCATCTGACCTAGCATAGTGAATATGCATATCCATCGACTCGCAATGATAATCAAAACGTAATGGTAACAAAATACAAGCTTTAGCATAATTTCCTGCAAATTTATTGACTCAAGACTGAAAACCTGCTTATATATTTCCAGATGGTCACAGGTCCAAACTTGCAACATTAACCTGGAAAAGGGCCTAGGATACTACGATTTGGTGAATGCAAAGGTACTCAAAGTGGTATCTGCAGGGATACAACAAGTTTTCGGTCAATTTCCGTTTTCCCCATGCATTTCCAAAGGAGAAGTCTTGGTCCGTTTAGGACCCTAGCTCATCGAAATTAGAAATCCCAGTATATATTTGGTATTACTTGATGGACCCATTATGTGATATGAGTTTTGGTTGGATAGATTCACCCTATTCTTACTTATACTATCTTAAACTTTTTTGGAAGTGAGGTCGCTTGACCTGCACTGGTGAGCTGACCTGAGATGACTCAGTCGTAAAATTTGGAGAAAAGTTGCAGAGTTGATCAAGCATAAGGTGTTCCAAGTACGGTGGCGCTTCGCGGCGCGGTTTTTCGGTGTCGCTGGAAAACCCCAGAGAGAGGTGTTCAAACACCCCCAACCAGGACGACGGCTAAAAACAGGGAACTATGTAAATAACAGTTTTGAATTGTCTTTTAATTTGTCTCAACCATGAAAAATTGCCAGTCAAGCACTGATCTGGTGATAAGCGCAATAAGTGCCAAATGAGGAGAGCAGTGACACGAGTGGTACTAAAACTGCGGGTCATTAGCGTGTCTTAAGTGGGTCACCAGGTATTCAAAACATGAGGCAAATATAGTGTTTCTCCAGAAATGGAAATAATTAAACGGCGTCGTTTACTGTGTTTAAATGTGTTGGCTCCGCTATGCACTGTTAAGCATCAAGTTATGAATATTTCTGTTTCTTTTATACTTCATTCCATATATAACCCGTAAGTATAGGTTAAAAAGTATCTAAGAAGGCTTGATGACCAGAAAAATGAAGTGCCATTTGCTTCGTACCATTGTTTGAATTAGTCAAAACCATTGTTTGAATTAGTCAGATCCGAGTTGGAAATCTACTGAAGCAGGAAGAGGCTCGAACTCAGTAGGTATAGTCTGGACAAACTTTGCAAATGAATATCGCAACCGCTTCCATCCACTGCGGACTAAGCACACAAAATCTGCATCATACAGCCTGGTATTTATTCCAATGGGTACAAAAAATATCGAACGCCTTTGCAGGATCCATTATCTGACCAGTCTTTTGCTTCATGAAACCGACACAGTAAAAGGAACCTTATGAATTCACAGCCAACACATGCGACCTAACGTTCCACGCCATCTCAACGCAGGCTATGGGTACTTTTCGCCGCTGTTTGTGGATCTCACCAGTACCTCGTACCTCTCCCATAGCTTTACTTCTGGTGGTATTGTGCGAAACACTCGGGACACAGCCCTTTCAAAAGTTCATGCAGATGTAGACGGACCTGGATTTGCAGAAATGGTAGGCGCATCTGCGACGGGACTTGTTCTGATTCCTGACGACCATGTGTTTACAACTTTTGGGGGCTTATCGACGTACCAACTGACAGGGTTGTACAGCGTCGCCAACTACTTCCTTGTTAGAATGGGTTTCTCCCGAGCCAGATTGCTCCCTGCTCAGGGTACCTAACGGGCCTTGAACCCGGGTCAGCCGCGTGGAAACACAGCGTGCTAACCACTACACCAGGAAATATTAGCACCCCGGATGTGCTTGAGCTTTGATCAATAAGCCTATATTTCTGAACAGTTCCTTGATAGCAGTTCAGCACGATGGTGGATTATCAATCAGAATAATTAATTCATTCAGGAAGTCCAAATAAAACAATATCAATATTTCAAACTACAAAAGAAAATCCTATATTTATGTCAGAGTGGTTAAACTGTGCCAACAGCAGGACGTTCATAAAATCAAGAAGAAATAATCAAATCCATTCTCATCGGATTATTTTCGATCAATTTTTCTATCCAATTCCATGATAATCCGTCGCAAGTTCCCATCACCACTTAGCTTACCTACTGTGTTATTTGTTCACATTTGTGCTAGAAAAGTAATCATGAGCCATTTAAAGATATTTAAGCCAACCTTCAACTGTCATTTTGAAACAGATACGTCCGCTTGGTAATCGCTAATACAGGGGTCCTACTACTTTGGTTTTCTCTCAAATTAGAATTAGGAGAATATAAACACACGGTCATCGCTTAAATCTTTTTCCTTTCCTCAACCTTTGCAATATCTAACGCATCGCCATGTATACATATTGCCTTATGTGTTACCAGTTCTCGGAAGGCCTGCTGAAGATAGGGTGCCATAAACCGCAGAGTGTTGTGGGAATGACCTAGGACCCTAAAAAGATGATACAGATGACAGTAAAAGCGCTAAAAGACTGGCAGCCTAAAACGCCAAAGTCCAGAAACTAAAACGTCTAAACCCTAAAAAGCCCAAAAAGGCTACGTCAAGGTAAAGATAAGAAGAAAAAAGCGTGGGATGAGGTAAATACTTGAAAATGAGGTAAAATGAGGTAAAAATTTGGACCGAAACGTTGTATTTACCTCACCCCACGCTTTTTCTTCTTATCTTTACCTTGACGTAGCCTTTTTGGCTTTTAGGTTTAGACGTTTTAGTTTCTGGACTTTGGCGTTTTAGGCTGCCAGTCTTTTAGCGCTTTTACTGTCATCTGTATCATCTTTTAGGGTCCTAGGTCATTCCCACAACACTTATGTGTTACCCGCATGACCTAGGCACCTGCTTCCCGTTTTCTCTTGTTCATAACCGAGATGCCTCTCTTCACCCCATCGGGTACTCGGACGCCCTCAGGGCGTGCGGCCGGGTGACCTTTGTGGCTCTGTCGTGACCCCGGCGCGAGGCAGCGCCACGGGTTGTGTCGAGAGACGTGCAGTGTGGATGGGGGAGCTGTCGCCATGGCTGTAGTACTGGCCGAGCTGCGGGCGGCAGACAGACAGCTCTGTGCTCTTTGTTATGCCAGAGTAGCCCCGCGATGCTTATAGTATAATAGTGTCTGATAGCTTTTTTCTCCAGTCCCGGTGGAGCATCCGAATAAGTTGATCTAATCCCCAAAATCCCCCCAAACAGGGTGAGAGTTGGTGACGCCGTATGACACTAGCAGTTGGTGCGTCGTTAAACCCCAACAATTATGATTACTATTCCTCCAGATAGGTTTCCTCCGATAGTCTGCCTGGTACAGTTGTAATGCAGAAAAGTGACATATTTTATGTATTTCTAGTTGGAAACTAAGTTGATACTTGAATACTTCATTTGCATACCCTTCCCCGATACATCAACTACAAATAGAAAATGAGCGATGCAATGTTCAATGAAGGCATTACCTTTCCAAAAATCCTTGCAGTTCAATAATAGCATCTGTAACCATCTCTGTAGGCGACATCGGAGGAAATATTAATCGACCGCGTGTGGAAGTAATGCATCAAGAAAGACCACTTCGTTCCACTTAAATGAAATAGTCTCAGGAGCATTAGGTTTTCTCAGTTAAAGCGAATATACCACTTAAGTTACGGGTTTTTGAGCTGACGTAATATTTTTCCACAGCGTGTCGAGAAACCACTACTGGTAAATTCCATTGCACCCAAAGCTCTCTGTATTGAATTTCTGCACAGCTTAACACGCGCATTGACGGGGGTCTGAGCCACCTTCGCATTGACGGGGGGCGGGTACCCGCCCCCTAAGGTCTCGAAAACCACGGTAGGTAGCGAAAAACGGTAAACGGCGTTGGGTGGCCCATCCACTTCTCCATCGAAAACATTTGAACCATTTTTCAGGTCAAATTTAAGGTCACGAGAGGTCAATAACAGCCGTCATAGGGATAACATGTCAATTCAGTTTTTCGGTCATTACATCTGAACAAGTAAAGATAGAGCAAAACGACTTGAACTATATGAATCCTCTCAGCAAGCCGAATCGAATGATATATAATTTGACCTTGCTAGGTCAAATCAAGGATTTGACCTGACCTGAGGTCAGGTCAGGGTCAAGTTATATAAAATGCATATCATTAAAACCGCAAAGCCCAGGCGAGTCTAATGCAGCTAAAATAAATGCTCTATCACCATCCGTTACTGAGTTATTCCGTAAAAACCATTTTTCCCATGTGTTTCCAATGGAGAGGTCATGCCTCGTACCTGACCTTAGGTCATCGATATCAAAAATACCGGAAAATGTTTTAGAGAACTCGGTAGGGCCATTATGTGATATGAGTTTCAATCGGGTAAGTTCACCCTGCTCCGACTTATGCTATCTTAAACTTTTTTGAGGTCGGGTCACTTGACCTGTACTGGTGACCTGACCTTGGATGAGCTAACCTTAAAATTTTCCCAGAAGTTGTAAAAATGATGAGGAAAAAGGTATGAAAAGTACGGTGGCGCTACGCGCCGCCGTTTTCCTCCTATCTCCGAAAAACCCAAGGGGGCGGGTACCCGCCCCCGTCAATGGGCGTGTTAAAGTTCAAAATAAAGGACAGCAAAGGTCATAATTCAAACCACGAAGGAATCATTTTCTATATAGAAATAAGTGAAAAGGAAAATAAACAGGCAGTTGCCCCTCTACCCTCTATGTGCGATACCTTACAGTCCAGACTCGCACACGGGACCGCTTAGTTTTACCTAGAGTAAATAAATGAAAATAATCAGCCAAATGCTTCCACGGACGTAGCATGAGCCTCCACATGTCTTATGATCCAGAAAGCCTACACAAAGCTGGCTGGGGAATAGCACCTGCGGTGGTTCAGTGGTAGCGTGCAGCATCCGTACTTATTATGTATAACACCTACGTTCCTCAGTAAAAAACGCATCAACAAACCCAAATACTTTTTGTTTTTGCACGTGTCAAGCGCGTCACCAAAATCCCTGCGTGAGTTCATTGTCCTGCACTTATCGTACACTGTAGCAATACATGTGCTTATTTGAGTGTTCATTCAAGGCTGAAGATTATAGGATTCATAGGCTGCTGCATAGGTGCAAACCTGTGATATGGCTCTGGAGGAAAAATCATGAGTGTGCGGGGAGGGTCAGACCACGCATCTGTGAAAATGTATTCTTAAACTTCACAGATGTATCACACCCTTAGTAACCAGGGTAAGGTACGCAGGGAGGTCGCGCATCAGAGCCAACTCCACGCACCGGGAGTTTGAAATGGAGTAGCGTCGAGGCGCCGGGAGTTTTAAAAGGAGTAACGTCAAGGTGCCGGGAGTTTTAAAAGGAGTAACGTCGAGGCGCCGGGAGTTTTAAAAGGAGTCACGTCGAGGCACCGGGAGTTTTACGTCGAGGCGCCGGGAGTTTGAAAAGGAGTAACGTTGAGGCGCCGGGAGTTTGAAAAGGAGTAACGTCGAGGCACCGGGAGTTTTTAAAGGAGTAACGTCGAGGCACCGGGAGTTTTACGTCGAGGCGCCGGGAGTTTGAAAAGGAGTAATGTTGAGGCACCGGGAGTTTGAAAATGAGTAACGTCGAGGCGCCGGGAGTTTAAACAGGAGTAACGTCGAGGTGCCGGGAGTTTGCTAAGGAGTAACATAAATTTCAATATAATTATAAAACCTGCTACATTTGATCCACAAATAAATGGTTAAAAAGTTCTTCATACAATTTCGGAGTAGCGGGAAAACATTTGAGACCATTTTGAAAACTCTAAACATCATGTCTGGGAGAAACCCCTGGTCACGGGTCATCAGGTTGTGACGTCATCAGGACACTGGACTTGAACGCTGAAGCGAGCACAATGTGCTGGCTTCAGTGTGGGACGCTGATGCTCTGTTAGTCAATATGGGCTTAAGATTCAGAAGGACCTTAGGAGTCTGCTTTTGGTGCCAAGATTAAACTATATTCGTGCTACAAATGTGGCTTGAAATTCTGCTGGTGACTCGCAGATACTTTTTGACCTCTGCAAGGAAGGATCAAAGGCTCACCGACTGGCAACAGACGGCTGTCCATGCCCGTTCCAAAATAAGTTTCTACGGATATTTTAATGAACAGGGGCAGGTCGAGCGGTGGAAGCATTTGATCACTCTCTTCGTCTCCGGTCGATTGGGGCCCATTCTCCAAGAACCTGTTATGTGTAAATGGCCATGTCTCCTCCCTGCGACCGAAAAATGTTCTGTTTAAAACAATTTTATTAGCACATAAGTGAATCATGCCATTTTCTTTTTCCTCAGGTTAATAGTTCAGTGCTTTGCACAATTTGGGAAATTGGGAAAGATCTCACCTAACTAAATTCAGCACCGCGTGAGATTCTTAAATACGGAAAACAATTGGTTTGCTCACTGCTTAGAAAACTAAAAGAAGTCTGGCGCAATGAAAACACCCGAGGAAAAGGAGGAAACCCTTAGAAGTCATATCCGGAACAATGAATGTCATCTGAAAGCGAAAGCCCTGGTGTGGTTTGATGATTGAAAGTAGTGATGACAAAAACTGGTCTGGAGGACAGGTTTGTTACGGAAGTGCTGCACGAACGGGGAAACTGTTGCAAGTAATTCAAGTGGCAGCTTGAGTTTCCTGAATGATACTGTGTCAGGTATGAGTCACGATACCAAGCTAAATGACAACGGGAAATCATTGCGATTTGCGTAACATCTAGTTGACCACGAATGCTCCATAATAACTCCAAATCATTTTCACCAGTCATCAAGATACTCTGCTTTCCGAGCAGGACCGAGCAGTGTCGTCACACCCACTCCCACTTACGCCGAGTTTATGGAGCACGTTGAGAAATCCGCCTCCGAAACGTGCGCCCATCTCGACTCTGGAGCTGTGAGTCAGTGACGTGCGGTGTAGTCCTTGAGCCTGGTTCCCTCACATGTGTGAGGAAACGCTGCAACAACTAGGCTAATTGTTGTGGCACCTCGCGGGAAGCGCCAGATTTACTCTGGTCGTGCTCCTGCGCCGTCGTCTTGTTACGGCAGACCCTCTCACCCAGCAGCTTATCCTGCACTCCCTTACCCACGTATGTACATACATACATACGTTGCCATGCCGTGTGCAGCCACGTTACTCACGCTCTGATTTAGGAGAAGCTAGTGGTAGGAGCGTCTGGAATTCTTACACGCATACATGTGGCAATAATTTTACGCACAATAATGTGATGGGGGCAATCCGAGGCTTACACCTCAATTGATGGGAAATTTAGTGTGCGTGTGTGCGAGTTTTTTAATAAGCAACGGCGGCCGCAGGTGTGAGTGCGGATGTACTTTGAAGTGCTTGATAGACTTGATAATGCTTTATCGAAAGCAATGTCCAACAAGCCTTAAAACACATCAAATAAATTTGATGAGTCGATCTGCTGCTGGACGGCTGTAGGAGGCAACGACGGCGGTCACCAACGGGTCGCCAACGGCAACCAACCAAAGTGGCGGCCCCAATCGAACTCGTCGCTTTCTCCACGTACTGCGCCACTATTGCCACCGATGATGCGACGGCCATGACGCGCCTCCGGCGTCTGGCGCGAGACAGCGTCTTCGGCCGGAACTGCAGAGTGGTTCGGGTTCGCTGCACTACAGTTACGGGTCGTGTCGGTTCGCTGGCACAGTGCCTGACTGACATGTTCTACATTCTGGCCATGCTTCGGTGGCCATGCTGGTTGAGTCACAAAGAAAACTGAAATGAAATGAGTTTGTGAGACGCTTAGCGTTATAAGTATGACAGTAATGTAAGCGTGAGCAATCAACGCGTTTTACATTACTCTTAAGTATAATATTCCGTTTTAGCACTCCAGCCAATATGCCGCGCTTCTGCCCCTGATAGCAGCAAACAATACCCATGGAATTTCAGTCTCCATCATGGCAGACCTAATGGTATCAACGCATGTGAAACACTTGTTTGATGAAAGTTTTTGGCTTAAAAACTTTTATGACGTTTTGTGAGTCAACTATGATTGACGTGATTTTAGCATTGCTTGCTTAGAGAAATCATTATGGTGACTTCTTTTTTAGCCTACCTGCTCCAAACACTGAGGCTTGACACTACAAAGGATGTGGTCTGAACGGGTAGTTCGAGGACTGTGGAAGTGCTGTCTAGATATCCAGGTAGATAACAGGGATTGTTGTGACGGCCTGCAGACCCTAGAAAAATGTCAGCAGCATCCGAAGAAGCCCTTGCTGAGCAAGACGTTGTCGAGCAGCGACCTGGAGAAAAAAGTGGCAGAGCTGAATTCCAATTTCCCAACGGAGATTCCTATGATGGAGGGTACAAAATCTGGCCAGATGAGAAAGGCAAAAGCTACAGTATTGTCCGAGACGGAGAGGGCACCTACACCACCTGGGACGGTAACCGGTACACAGGCACCTGGACAGAGGACAGTCTGGACGGTCAGGTCACCATCCAGTATGTAGATGGTAGCTCGTTCGAAGGCTGCCTACAGAACGGGGAATATACCGGACCGGGAAAGTATCAATTTCCCGATGGCTCCAGTTTTCAAGGCAACTTCATCCACAGTCAGATATCTGGGGAGGGAAATTGGATTGACGCGGTAGGACAGCAGTGGCACGGATTGTTTGCTGCAGACAAAGCACTGAGTCTCCGCTTTAAGCACAATCTCTGAAGCACAGAATATTATTTGAATATTTCTGTGGCACGAAGTATTGGCCTACGTTATTCTTACTGAACAGGCTCTTCTGCGTTCAGCATGACTGTAAGCGTTCAGCCTGACACTTCGTCCAGGCCATGAGACTTACACTGTAATCTATTCAGACTACTGTCAGTGTTGCGAGCTGAAATGGAATCACCATCAAAGCGGTGAAACAAGTCATAGCTACATATTGAGGCCGGAGCAAGTCACAATATTTCCGTGCGACCACAACATTTACATCGATGTATAGTGATGGCGAGTATCAAGATACTCGCAGGATTTTATTGTCAGTTTGGTGCAAACATTTTAATCTGTAAAGTCAATAATGTGTACTTTTGCTGTTCGCCTTGGTCCATATGCGAACCACTTGCCACAACGCGAGCTCAGAATAAATGTTCTCATGGCTGATAAACGTGTAATTGTGGTTTATTGTTGCAATTAGTAACATAGAATGAACTTCATCATCACTTTCCCGACCAGCCCATCGTTGTCACAAACATATTAAGACAATTATTTCAGTAATTATAGAAAATAACATGAAACAAAATACGTTAAAAATACAAAACATCCCACCATCCGAACCAAAAATTCTTACAAATGGCTGGAAGATTCAGAAATCAACGCTTAGCAAGCACCATGCTTGCTAAACGTTGATTCACTGGCAGTGGAAAGGGAGAGGTTCTGGCAACAAATAACAGTTTGGGGGAATAAGGTGTGCCCCTCTCGAGATATGAAAGCAAAACAAATAGAGTTAGGAAACTAGTCATTTGGAGTTTCATGGAAACTATAGTGATCTAAACTATAGCCAGCTTTCACTGACGTAAGTAAAAGTTTTCACAGTCAAACGAGATCATAAATATCAAATTGTTGCAAAGTCCACCCCGCATCCTCTTGCTGGAGCCTTTGCTAACGTCTCTAGCACCGCTACATCGAGCGAGATTGGAACGTAACCTAACATTTCAGTCTAACACCAAAAACTCATCTCATGATTCATGTCCATAGGTGTAATAGTTAAATCTGGACTATGACGGGGGCTTATTCAGAAAGGCCATAATTATGTGGAAAAAGTAGCTTATGCGCTGAAAAGAGTCTAAGGTCATAAATGAAAGCTCCCAATCCATTTTGACCGCACGTTTTTGGGTCGATGAACTCAGGGTTATTGATCTATGACTTCCAATATTGATACATCCCCTATAATGTGCATACATATCTATATAACGAGCGCTATCGCAACCAACCAACGGAAAATAAGTTAAAACCCGATCCATGGCCTTTGATCTTGATTTCTAACTTAATTCTTACGTCGAATGACTAACAAAACCCCCAGTGGGCCTCCGGTTCACCTGCGCTGCAGTGCAATGGGGGTGCTCAATCCCCGCGATCACGCCTCCTATGGAGGAACGCGAAACATGCCAACTGTGGTAGTTAGCCCATAACGTACAATGAGACTTAATTTATCACTTTTTGGCTCAGACCAGTATTGGGTTCGTGACAGGTAAAAACGATGACATGCAACAGAAGGATTTCTTGGCTCTAGCGTCTGACTGGGTTCAGTTAACACGCGTAGTGAAGGGGTTCCCAAAGTGCCCCACCATTTGATTGTCCCCTAGGATTTTCTTAAAAATTTGCATATGGGCTCAGCTTGGCGTTCTCTTTAGTCTGGCTGAAAGACTCACCTTTTGCATTGAGGAGTAGGGTTCACAGGTAGGCACCCTTGGGTTTTAGTGTCCAAATATGACCGGATTCATTTCAAAATCATACCATAAGGAAGCTCTTGTTTGGCCAAGAAAAATCCAATAAAAAGGATTGCCCCAAAAATTAAAACGGGTCCTTTAAGAGCTGTTTAAACTGTTAAGCCCGATGAGAAGCCACCTACTATTTCCTACACAATTTTCGGGTGGATTCTGCTTGGGGTCCTCTTTAATTTGGCTGAAAACTCGCACTTTTCCATTGATAAATAGCCCATTAAGGATAACAAACAAAATAACCACAAAAAAAAAAAAAAGTGAGCAACCAGTGGCCATCATCACTTTTTCTTCCAAAAATCATTTTAAGTCAGGGCAGCCGCAGCCGCCAACACCTCGACACCAGCGGCCAGGTCAAAGAACCGTGTCCGCCGCAAAAGTAGTCGCTCTATTTTTATCAAACAATAATGTTTTGCCTAAATATAATAAAAATAGCCTCCTGCTTCCATGTCAAAACAATAGTTTCGGTTTAAATACTTGTCGGACCAAAAATGGTTGGCAACAAAACCAACGGTCCGTAAACCACCACGAATAGCATTGATGCAGATTTACGGCGAACCAGATTGCGGCCATCTTAGAATATAATAATAATTGGGGTTTAACGACGCACAACTACCAGGGCAACGGCGTCCCAACCCACCCTGTGGAAGGGATTTGGGGACAGATCGACTATTCAGAGGCCCACCGGACTGAACCGGGACCAGTGGCTAGAAACAAGGGTGCTATCCACAAGCCACCCATCCCGCGGACATCTAGACGATGATCCGACAGGAAAAACTATCGGAATAGACAACATGAGGTGGTTTCATGCCCAGACGATATCCTCGAGGTGGGTCAAGGAGCCATGTATATTCTCCGCAACATCCACCTGCCAACAACACAAAACCAAGATAAGGATCCTACACAAGGTTCAGCCATTTTTGGATGCTAAACCGAGTCTCAAGTCTGTGAATCAACGAGCAGCCTGCGCGTGACGAGTCGATGATACCCTACGGGATGGCATGGTACAAAACAGTTTATTACGGGAAGCCAGTAAGGTTCGGCACATGTTGTGGTACCAGCATCCCAGTGGCTAAATAACCAGCCGAACCATACGGGAGCCAGCACATATCTACCAGAACAGGCCAGGGTCAGGGCGACGTGGTTAAGGCCTCCTGGAAAGTGAGGAGTGTCTGGTGGGGCAGTCTACTCGACAACTTTACGTCGCGAACCTAGACGAGCTGTCCGGAGGGACAAGTTGGATGCGGACGGTCAAGGAGAACCGCGAGAGGAGACAAGAAGTGTTGAAAAAAAGCGAGAGACAGTGGACACGACGGAAACAACCGTCAGGTGGAAGACAACAGGAGGTCACCGTGGCCACCAACTCATCCGCCAGCCAAGCACCACAAACCGATATGTGAAGAAGGAGGGAGGTAGATGTCGATGTCCATATGCCAGCTCCAGTGTACATGTACAATAAGAACATGGGGGCGTGGAACTCTTGATCAGTGTCGCCACGTACAGGAGCAGCATTAGAAAAAAATGTGTGGCCCCTCTTTCAGTGGGGGGTGGATGCGCACGAACCAACGCCTGGCTCTCTGGCGCTAGCTGAAGCCTGCAGGTGCTTCCCAGTCTCAACTAGACTTCCTCAGGGAGCTACCAAGGTTCTCATCAAGGTCGACACAGTGCCGGACCTCCCGTCACATACACTGGTCTGACTCAACAGTCACCAGAGATGCGGTTCGATGGATTGAATCACTGGCCGAAGAACTGACGAGCAGATTTCACAGATGTAAGGTCTGTGATGGGCGCACCAATATGAGTTGCGAAAGTGTGAAATGGCAGTAACGCTGAGTGCATGAATGGGTACCAAACACCTACAACCAAGTAGGCACGCATCACACATCGGGTTTGCAGCGAAGTAGGCAGGCATCGCATGCCAGATGCATCGTGTCAAGCCAAAGTTGGATCTTCGTCCGAGACCCCAGACATCCAAGCCTAGTCGGAAATATATGTGTCGATAAGCGGACATGTTTTATGTTCCTTTTAGGACATAAAACCTTATCCTTTAAGAATAGCGTGGATCATAATCGGATCCAGGGTCCCAAATTTGGGGAGGGTGGTGACGCCCATTGGCAGACGCAGGGGGCCTTCCGATGATGCATCCCCCAAAGCGCTGGAGGGGGCAACTATCTTTGCCCCCAAATGCCGAATAAATTTTTGAAAAATGTATTTACACAAGGTCTGACGAGCAAAAATATTCGCCCCACCCCCTCCCCTCTCGAGAGCGATCATGTTCTTAGAGAGGTAGCTTATACTAGGTCTATCGAGCACCCAAACCACACGTCCCGCCCCCCTCCCACCCCCAGGAGAAGAGGCAGGCATGGGTTCTGCCCCTCCAAAACTCGGTTCTGCGTCCGCCCCTGGTGACGCCATCCACAACGGTGACGCCAATTTTTGTGACAAACCCGTTCCAGTGTGCTCTAAAACCCGTCCGGGGACGCCAAATCCTATGGCAGAGAGCCAATTCTAGCTTGCTGGGAGTGGGGGCGATGGGTAGTGGCATTTCAGGGGTGCCACTGATTTTCAGGGGCGCCGTCGAACTTTCAGGAGTACTAAGGGTCGATGAGAGTAGTACGTGTCCCTCTTTGCCCCCACTCTATCCAAATATGGGGTTAATCAGGGTGGAGGAAGAAAATACCTGTAAAAGTCAAATATGAGGTTGTGAAAGACCGTTCAACAAATGTTGCCATGCAAAAAACATATTAAAAGTCAAAATATTTTTGAAACTCACAGGTGCATTTCTTAGGCATCATGGGTCATACGATGTAATTTCGTTAAAATCGGATGCTTCCTATGCCTTGGTCCTTAATGGGATAGGGCCTATTAGGCGCACTCTAAGGTGGGGGTCCTTGAGTTTCAGCGTCCAAATATGATCAGATTCATTTCAAAAGCATATGATAAGGAAGTTCTTGTTTAGCCAAAGGCAATCCAATTACAATTTTACCCCCCAATCAAAAGGGACCCTCTTAAAGGCCATTTCAAAATTTGGACCAAATGGGGAGGACCTACGATTTTGTTTAAAATTTTTGCATGCGAATTCAGCATTGGGTCTTCTTTTATCTTGCTGAAATAAAAAATCCCCCTTTTGTATCGGTAAATACGGGCTATTAAGTGTATCCTAAGGAAGGGGCTCCTGAGTTTCAGTATCCAAATATTAAAAGATTAATTTAAGAAGCATATGATTTGAAAGCTGGGGCATTCGACGACAAAACGACAAGAAATATAAAAATAACCCTACATCTCAGATTTTGATGAAACTTTGTCTAAGAGGTTCTCTTGGGCGCTGATTCATGCTGTGAAATTTTTAGCCGCATCCTACCAGTGGTTTCTGATTTATTGCTTCCGGTAATTTTTCGATTTCTTGCAAAACCGTTTTTTCCATTACCTATATATCCAAAACCTAACCATGATATTTGAACGAAACATACGTCCCCGGAATTCTTAAGACCTAAATAATGATTTGGTAGAGTCAAAATTTCTAATTAGGAGTAAATTCATAATATATTTTTCATACCTATGACCTAAGGACAAATGCATGGGGAAAATAGGATTTGGGCTCTTTTGTGAAGATACGGCTGATGATATCTGCATATTTTCCAAATCGTATTATCCTGGTCCCCTTTCTAGTTTCATGTTGCAATTTTTACCTGTGACCTCTGAGAGGTCATCTGAGCTACTTAAGCAGATTTTCAGACTTGGGTCAATAACTTTGCAGGAAATGACAATAAAGCTTTTATTTTGCTACCATTACATTTATAATATTATTTCCAGTCGATTGATGTGCGTATTGACTACGCTAAAGCAGATAGTGGCCTTGAACTGACTTCAGGTCAGATCATTTTTGTGTTTTGACCTAGTATAGTCATATTATAAATCGTTCAATTTGCCGTGATAAGAGGAAGCCAATGATGCTTAAAAACGATTCTTACTTAATTCTGTCAGATACTAGAGCTCAAAAACAATACCCTAACACGCAACCTTCTTTGACCTGTCATGACCCCAATATTGAACTGAGCCAAAAATTGACCGATGTAGCTTTTTCATAAATTTGTATGAGCTATCCACCAGCATTCGCGTTTTTAGCTATCGCGCATAGGAACCGAGTTCGAGGGGAGGGATGCTTGAACACCTCCCCCACCATGGCGAAGGTGGTTCGGAGGCCCATCGGGGCTGGTGTTAAAAGGTCAGTGCAAGAGTCTATCGAAATTAGGACGAGTAGGCCATCCCTTAACCAGGAAGTGGGGAAGATCACCCTAAACCCGAAATGGGATAGTGCTCTTGGAAAAACGGATACGTTTAGAAACTGAGGTATCGTTGTGTTTTAACAGGCGCATTGACGGGGGTCTGAGGCACCTTCACTTTGACCGGGGGGGGAAGCGGCAACCCCACTCACCTATAACCTCGAGAAATTTGCCAGATAGCGAAAAACAGTAAACGGTGTTGGGTAGCCCATCCACTTCTCTATCGAAAATATTTAAACTATTTTGTGTCAGGTCACATCTAAGGTCTGTAGAGGTCAAGACATGCCATCATAGGGATAAAATTTAAATTAAGCTTTTGGTGAACAAGTAAAGATAGAGCAAAACAATTAACAACATTGGAATCCTCGCTGCAAGCCAAATCAAATGATATATAATATGACCTTTTCCGATCAAATCAGGTCGGATGCAGGATTTGACCTGACCTGACCTCAGGTCAAGGCCAATTTTTGTAAAATGCATATCATTAGAACCGCAAAGAGGAGACAAATCTATGCGGGTAAAATAAACGCTCTATCACCTTCAGTTAGAACAATTTTTCTCGAGTATTTCCAAAGGAGAGGTCATGACTCGTACCTGACCTTACGTCATCGATATAAAAAATACCGGAACTTATTTTAGAGAACTTGGTGGGCATATTATGTGATATGAGTTTCAATCGAATAAGTTTACCCTGTTCTGACTTAGCTATCTTAAACTTATTTTGAGGTCAGGTCACTTGGCCTGTACTGATGACCTGACCTGAGATGATCTAACCTTAAAATGTCGTCAAAATTTGTAAAAATAATCAGAGAGAAGGTACGCCAAGTACGGCGGCGCCCTTTCTCTATCTCCGAAAAACCTGAGGGGGGCGGTTATCCGCCCTCGTCAATGCGCGTGTTAATGCACGTTTTATCGTCTTTTATTTTGAAAAACACTTTGTAAGCTGGTCCTCTTTCGCCACATTTGTTCAAAGGCCAATATATGTCGAATTGTACCGAAGTACAGAGTTTATATTATTTTTACATATTTTTACCTAGTGCTTGTCTGAAATATTCAGCAATTCCATAAACTAGGAAGACGACTCACCAATTTTAAGTATATTAGTCACTTTTTGGCTCAGGTCAATATTGAGGCCATGACAGGTCAAAAGAGGTGACGTATTAGAGAAGAGTTTCTGGGCTCTAGTGTCTGATAAAGTTGAGTTAGAATACACTTTAGACACCATTCACCTCCTCTCGTGACGTCGAGTTGAATGATGTATGCTATGGCTATACCAGGTCAAAACATAAAAATGACCTGACCTGATGTCAGGTCAAGGTCACTATCTGTTCTGGCATAGTCAATACGCAATTCAATCGACTCCCAATAACAATCCAAACGTAATGGTATCCAAATAAAAGAGCAGACCAGATGACCTCTCTGACGTCCAAGGTCGAAAATTTCAGTTTGTCGTAACGAGAGGAAGCAAATGGTGCCTAATAAGGATTCTATTTTAGCTCTGTCAGACGCTAGAGCCCCAAAAATATTTTCTAAAATGCCACCTTTTACTTGTGGCCGTAATATTGACCTGAGCCAGAAAATGCCCAATGTAGTTTCTTCATGAATTTGTATGAGCTATCCACAAGTTCTCGCGATTTTCTCTATCTCGTATAGGCGCCGAGTTAGAGTGGGGAGTGGGTATTTGAACACCCTCCACCATGGCGAAGGTGGCTCGGAGGCCCACCGGGGCGGGTGTTAACACCCGCACTATGGAGGGGTCTGGAACTAACGCGCACTGGAGGGGGGCCTGGTAGATCCTCCTAAGATCCTGAACCCAAGATGCTGGGGACCTATTGGAAAATGTCGTAATTATGCGGGAAAATGACGGGAATAAGCTTAAGGCGGACCAGGGTCATAAAAAGAAGGTCGCAAAGAATCTTTCGTACAATTTTCAGGGCAAGGTCATTCAAGGTCATTGACCTATAAGGTCACAATAATTTTTGGGGCTTATCGACGCACCAACTGCCAGGGCCATATGGCGTCGCCAGCTCTTTCCCTGATGGAAGGGTTTCTCGGGAGCCAGGTTGCTCCTAGTTCAGGGAAGCCGCCGGGCCTTGACCCCGGGTCGGCTGAATGGAAGCCAGATACGCTGACGAATCCACTACCGCGCCCCCGAGGTCACAATATGATATACTACCTATAATGTACACTATGACTAGCACTATACCAATTGTTTGGCAGGAAATGCAGGGGTCTAAAAAGTGAGCTTGTGGTCGCCGACTAAAATCCAAGCTTCTTAGATGGTCGCCGAACCTAATACTACATGTATTACAAAATCGGTCTTAAAAGTGGTAAAAAAAAAAAAGGAGGTATAATATATAAACTATAAAACGTTACAACGGTTTCATGAGATTATAATTCAGTATTAAAGTCAAAGTTATGATCTGAAAGCAACAAAATTATACATGCTGGTCCTTAACCCTAGCCCCGGTGACCAGCATGAATCACCAATGACCCCCCTGGTGGGAGGGGTTAAAAATGACACCCTCGATCTCGGAAACAAAGAAAGACAGAAGCGGAAAAAGCGATAGAAAGGTCGTCGGAAATGCAGTCGGCGTTACTCCCGGAATTTTTGCGGAAGGTCAATACTGTGGTCACCAGAGGGGAATAATTCATATACGTCAAAATGTATCAAATGCAGTGATCTATACAACCTTGCTTATCTCCGCACGCAAAATAGCCGGAACCACTTTCTCAACGCTATTCGACAGAGCCGGACCAGCTCTTTCACTAAGGCAACATCCATTTTCATATCATTTCAAAGGCTAGGGCGCAACAGGACACTGAATATTTGTGGATGTTATCACGTAGCTTCAAGTTATTATAGGAAGAACGCTCGCATTGGGCGTGATATGTCGGACCTAAAAGCCAATGTTGGATAGTGATCAGTCATTTATACGCAATACGCAGTCATGAATAGGTATCGATAGTGCCCACTAATCTTAGGCTAAGTCTGTTTGGAGGTCAATCGAGGTCAAAGATGATACACTGCCCGTACACAAGGGCAATTAAATGGGCGCCGAAAGCGGTGGGACGGGGTACCTACGCATCCTCTTGTTGGCCAACCAGGGGGAGGTCTCCCCAACATTTTCGGTTCATCGTTATTAATGCTGTCAGGTACCAAATATGCTCACAATTCCCCTGCCCTGGTCAGCACCAGCCCGGGTCCGTTCCCCTGTAAAAATTCCGTGGGAGCGCCCCTGGGCATTAACATTTTCGCCCATCACTTCTATACCAAGCAAGATACAACCATGATTGATGCACCATTGTTGTTCTCTCATCAATAATGGTTTTATTTTGTGTCCATCCATGTGAAAAATTGTTAGGCCTTACCTTAGAGACAAATAAAAGGGTTTGCAGCACCTTAAAAAGAGCCTCAGAAACAGTTCCGATGTTTCATTTAACTAGAGAAAAATGTTTTCATGTACATACATGCGTCGTGAAATACTTGTGATTCTTCACCTTGAGGCGCCAGAAATCAGATAAATTCCTGTAACATTTCAAATAAATAATTAAAACATTATTCATTAGCAACATTTCCTCAGAAGTGCAGTGGAAAATATCAACCATTGCTAAGATGAGGCCCAATTTTCGCTCCATTGTTGAACATGGTTCTACTCAAAGCAATAGCAATGCTGTCTCTTGGGAATAACCTTGTTTTCTTTCCATGACATCATTCCCATGATAACTATTTCCAAAGCTCTTAATTGATGCATTTTAGCATTAATAATCAGGACTGAAAAAGTTTCCAGAATAGTTGCTGATGACCTATTTGGACCAGGATTGGGTACTGAGAAGAACAGTTTGCATTTCAGCAACCTGTTCTTTTGTGGTGGACACAATCTCTCTGTGATATTTCTGCTGTACCTCTGTGGCAGTGCTTCCATATTTCATCCATACTAGAGAAAACAAAACGATTCAACTTTCTTGTGACAAAAAATACAAGATATTATCAGAAACTTGGATGCATATAATCAGTCAGTTAAAAAACATACACACACCCTGATCACCCAGTGTGCATCCATCTGTGCAAAAGACACAGCTTATTCTATGTTTGGCAGACTTGGATTGGACCATTGTCCTTGCAGTGGAGTCTTCTGGCAAATTGGAAATGGTTATCACATATTTGTGCTGTGCAGGAATGCACATTTATATCCCTTATGGGGTACCAATGCACAGAGATGGATCTAGGATTTTAGTAAGGGGCAGCCCTCTGAGATTGCATGCTGTCAACCAAAAGGGCACACTTCACCCAAAAGGGTGGCTATCATCATCAATCAGTGGGAGAAAACTGTGGTTGGTGTGACTTAAAAATGGTAACAGTGCCATAAATGGGAATGCTTGACCCATAGATGAGAACACCCATTCTCAATTATGGGAATGCATGAGACCATTTTCCAGAACAATATTTTAGGCCATGAAACAAACTTTTGTTCTTCCTACCTGGCTTATTTCTGTTCTTAAAATTTTAGAGGACATTTATCTTTAAAGCAGAAACAGGAAATCATACTTTATACCCTGCTTCAAATATTGAGGCTCAATATGTTTATTATGATCATTCACATGTCTTGGTGCATCTGTGTAAATAAAACACTAGTCATATACAAAATCAATTAATAGATACCTAGTGAAACAATAAAAAAGTTTTTTAATATTTGATTTCTATTGCCACTTGAGATAATAATATATACAGACCAAGACATATGGCCATACAGAACATGATGTGAGCCAACCTAGCACAACAAAACCTGTTTTCAGCACCTTTAATGTCATTTTTCACAACTTCTAAACTTCAAAGCTCCATCTGTAGCCCCATCATTTGTATTCTAGTGGTGGGGGCAGTAGCAAGGTATATTCTGCCTCACAGACCTGGTTTAATCAGTTTTGGGGTACTCTTTTCCTCAGGCAGCCCTTAATCCTTTAAAACTTAAGGGGTCCTGAACTCGAGTTCAGGGATCCCTTGGACCTGTCACTGCTGTGGCACCCCAAATGAAAGCTCAAGTTATTTTCTGTGCCTACTAAGAGCATCCTTAAAATTTTCCTATTTCTCATTTCAGGGACTTTAAAATTTATAAATAACAGACCTACTTGGTCACCCAGTTATATGTCCAGCTATAAGGCCCAGTCTACAAAGTACGGCAGTATGCCAGACGAGTCGCACCAGCCATCTAAAATTCTCGCATCACCAGCCTCCAAAAATTTGCACCAATCTGGCACATACCAGGGAAAAAATGCACCCATTCCTACCCCTACAATGCAATGCTACCTCAATCATTAGTCAGTTAGTTAAGGAATTTTCATAAGGCCCCCTCCTATGTCTTAATAGCCATTCAGCCATTATTTGTTTGGTTTAAGTGTCACTAACCTCGCAAGTTCGCACCAGGTTGATAAAATTTGCACCAGTCGGTCCTGTCTCCAAGGGCACTCGCACCAACAAGATCTCGACGAAAATGCCATATTTTGCACACTGGTATAAGGCAAGAACATGGTGGTATCAAAAACAGTATACTTGTTATGGATAGTCTCATAATTAGGCACCCCAAAAATCATTTAGGAAATCCACGCCCTTTGGAATGTGTGACTATACAACAATGTTTATGATGATATTTTAGCGTGATTGTGGTTGAAAAGGGTTTAAACATGCACCACTTGTATTCAAGTTGTTTTTCCTTTTGAGACTTTTCGCGATAAAGCAAAACAAGGAAACATCATTGCAAGTAGACTGCAAAACCCACCTAGATTGCACGGACCGTCTATAATAAACGCACATCTTGATTTAGCCCCTTGGATTTAACAAATTGAACACCAGTCGTCAAAAACGGCGCCCACTCCTTCCAACAAGAATACAAAAATATTAGCGGCAGCCCGCGCCGCGCTCGTTCTGAAGGCCGCAGACACCGAAAATGTACCAGGGCGACCAACGGCGACCAGGCGACCACGCAAGTCGGCGGTTTCGGCCGACTTGGTCGCCCATTGGTCGCCTATAGAAAAAAAAGAAAATCACCGACTTGGTACCGACTCGTGACAGATTCTAGTATATTCTAGTTTGAACTTAAAACTAGTACATAAATCTGGTGTAGGGAGATGGCATCATCTAAAGTACCAGGTAATTTCAGTCGTTTTTCATAAAATTGGAACCAAAAATTGTAATAAGAAGAAACATAACTAGCATAGACTAGCAGCAACTAAAGGCGGTGATGATACCAGATGTAATCGGCCAAAGATGCCCCGTTGTAGCCAAGCTGTCTTTCAGAAACGCCAAACAAGCCGGGAAACGAAGGCTAACTTGGCTCTTTGTCGAAGTAGATTCTGCCCATTCCTGGCCAAAGGAACTGGCAGACTTCATCCAATAGATTTTGATGGACACTGTATGTATTACGATGACGGGTGGAGACAGTGGAGAGGGTAAGCATATTTAGAAGCAGGAGCGGATGGTGGAAGCTAAAATCATAGGAAAACAGATGGAATCAGAGTTTGAGATGGTTGCTGGGTCGCCAACCAAAAGATGATAGGGTCGCCGACGGCGTAGGTAGATGGGCAAGTTTTTAGACCCCTGAGGAAATGAAGCCATTGACCTTGGACGTGCTGGAATGACCTTGACCTGTTGCCTTTTACCTTGACCCTGGCCTTCACGCGAGGTGGCCTTGACAGACCGTCCCAGTTATATGGCGTTATGACGTCATCACTCGGTCTTCAATGCATTCGAACTGGTCCGACCGCGCGTCTGTGGCGATCCAAAATGCAGGTCTGAATTTAAATACTTATAACGAAAAAAATTCAACCGATGTTCAAAATTCCTTCACCAATCAACGCGCCGTTAAACTATCCCAAATGTGGCCGAGTATCGTTTTTTCTGCTTCAAGCAGTTCTCCCGCTACCTTGGAAAAGTAGGTTTAAAAGGGGGCTCCGATTTTTGTAGGCACCATTCGCTTACTCTCGTTACGGCAAATCGAATGATGTATGATATGACCATGCTAGGTCAAAACACAAAAATGACCTGATCTCAGGTCAGGTCAAGGTCCCTTTCCAAACTAGCATAGTCAGTATGCGTATCAATCGACTCCCAATAGCAATCCAAACGTAAAGGTATCAAAATAAAAGCTGCATCATCTTTTCCTGCAAAATTATTGACCTAAGTCTTAGAACTGCTTAAGTAGCCCCAGATAACCTTTCAGAGGCCATAGGTAAAAACTCGCAACATTAACACAAAAGTGGCCAAGGATACCACAATTTGGAAAATATGAAGCATTCTCAGCTGTATCTACACAAATACAGCCAAATGTCTGTTTTTTCCATGTATTTCCAATGAAGAGTTCAAGATCCGTACCTGGACTTAGGTCATCGATACGAAAAATCCCGGAACATATTTTTTAGCACTTGGTAGACCCATTATTCAGTATAAGTTTCAATCCGATAAATTCATCCATTTCTTTCTTATGCCACATTAAAAAATTGCAGGTGAGATCACTTGACCTGCACTAATGACCTGACCTGAGATGACCCAATCTTAAAAATGTAGTTAAGCCGCGGTCTGGTGGGCCTCCGAGCCACCTTCACCTTTGTGGGGGTGTTTGAACACCCCCTCGAGCTCCGCCCCCAAGCGGGATAGCGAAAAAACGCAAACGCTGGTGGATAGCTCATACTAATTAATGAAGGAACTATATTTGCCACTTCTTGGCTCAAGTCAATATTGGGGTCATGTCAGGTCAAAGGGAGTGACATTTTGAGTAGGGTTTTTTTGGCTCTAGCGTCTGACAGAGTCGAGTTAGAATCATTTTTTCGGCACTATTCGCTTTCCTCTTTATGGCGAAGCGAATGATGTATGATATGACTATACAAGGTCAAAACACAAAAATGACCTGACCTCATGTCAGATCAAGGTCACTTTTTGACCTTGTATAGTCAATATGCATATAAATCGACTCACAGTACCAATCCAAGCGCAATTATATCAAAATAAAGGTATATCATCATTTCATGCAAAGTTATTGGCCTAAGTCTGAAAACTGCTTTATTAGACCCAAATGACCTCACTGAGGTCACAGCCCGAAAATTGCAGCATGAACCTGGAAATAGGCCCAGGAAACTACGATTTGGAGAATATGAAGGTATTCTCAGCTGTATCTACACAAATACAGCCCAATTTCTGTTTTACCCATGTATTTCCAATATAGAGGCCATGGTACGTACTACCTTAGGTCATCGATGTTAAAAATCCCAGAATATATATTGTAGTACCCGGTCGGCCCAATATGTGGCATAAGTTTCAATCTGATAGATTCACCCATTTCTTACTTATGCCACCGTAAACATTTTTGGAGGTGAGGTCACTTAACCTGTACTGGTGGCCTGACCTGGGATGACCCAAACTTAACATTTTGGGGAAAGTTGCGGAATTGATCAAGGTTAAGGTGTGCCAAGTACGGCGATGCTTCGCGCGTGACGCCGGAAAAACCCGAGGGGAGGTGTTCAAACACCCCCCACCAGGGCGAGGGATAAAACCCGCACTGAAGAGGGGTCTGGTACTAACGCGCACTGGAGGGGCTTGACCACCCTAAGATCTCGGAAACTAAGAGGTGTAGAAAAACGCTGTTTGAGAGGGTGGGTGGGAGCTATGGTGAACTACATCATGACCAATTTTTATTGACCTAGGTCAATATCTTCAAGGTCAGATGAGGTCTTAAAGGTCATATCCTGACCATGCTGGGGACCAAGCGGGATATGCTGTGATTATGCGGAAAAAAGCGGAAATAATCTAAAGACGGAACAGGGTCATAGAGAGATGGTCGTAAAGAACTTTCCCTACAGTTATGTGGTCAAGGTCATTGACCTATAAGGTCTCAATATGGTATACTACTTTTAATGTACGATATGACTTGCACTATAGCAACTATTTGGCGGGAGATGAGGATTGACCTTTCAAAATGACCTTTGAATCTGACCTTTGAACTTGACCTTTGCATTTAGGTACCTTAAAGGGAATGTGGAACCTTGGTCGAATCCTGGAATTTTGTGTAGGGGAGAGGGTGGTAAGACGGGCATGGTAGGTAAGACGGGCACAGGCTCTGTGGACCAGACCAGGTATAAACCAGACCAGACCAGGTATGGTATAAATGCCCATTTGATTACATTAGTGCGTCTTGGAATGTCCTATCATGAGCCAAAAACACAAAGTTCTAACCTTTATTGTTTTGTCAAAATTTTAGAAAAACGAAATTAGTGGTTCACCCTACCATTGTTAGCAGTTTTCAGTGTAGCATTCTGGCAGTGTCTGGTCCTAATTGGAAGGCCAAATATGCAAAACTTGTCTCGGGAGAGCGCCAAGATACATTACGTGATTAAAGTTTTATATTACCCCAGCACGGTGACCCCAAAGAATGAGATTTTCCAACATATCAACATGGGGCAAGACGGGCATGGAGTGAAATACTACATCACCATACAAATTATAATATTTATCGCTGCGTTTTTGCATGGTTGAAAGGAATCAGTCTGAGAGTCTGCTGCAAACCGATTGAGGAACTTTTAATGATTGATTGTTAGATTCCAATGAAAAATTATGATTTTATGGAAATTCAGCAAAATATTTTTCTCTCGAATATTTAATCGAAACAATGCCTTGCAAAGTGTTTCAGAACTCATTTTTGCACAACAAGGTGAGGTTTTTGTCAAAAAGTTCTTGCATATGATAAGCTACTTTCATAAAATCCGTCTTACCCCGCCTGTTGGGGTAGGACGGGCTTTTGCAGCATTCTACGGTAAACGTTACTGCTCCCAAGAATATGCACGGATCCTAGTATGTTTAAGCGCAGGGACAAACAAATGTTTACTGAAGCTTAAAACAAAATTTCATTACCGTCAAATGAAAAGCGAGTTAGGCACACAGTCTCAAACACAACTATGCCCGTCTTACCATCCTCTCCCCGAATTAGAAGTACTTTTAGCCGAAAATAATGAAACCACTCATGATTTCTCTGAAAAATGTACAATAAGCTCAGTATTTTAATTTTTAAAATACTCCTCTAGGAAAAGAAATAAATATCTGCCTGTGGATGATGCCATGATCTGGCAACCACCACCATACTCGAAACGCTTCAAGGGCTTCGATTGGCTGATGCTCATCGTGACGTCATCATATGCCGTCACACCAGCAGCTCACAACAATGGCCGCCTGGCGAGAGGTACCTGCATGACAGGTACATTTCGGGTAGGTTTTAGCTTTTTTCTACGGAAATATCGAGTTCCAAGACAAATGATATATAAAGTATCGGGTTTTCCAAGCTGCTTTACAACTTGGCTATCTCAGTTAAAATTATGTTATAAAGGTGCCGCATTCCCTTTAAAGGGAATATGGCACCTTGGTCGAATCCTGGAATTTAGTGAAATTAGGCGTACTTTTAGTAAAACATAATGAAACCACTCATGATTTCTCTGCAAAATGTTCTATAAACTCAATATTTTGTTATTAAAAATACTCCTCTAGGAAAATAAATAAATAGGTATCTGCCTGTGGATGATGACATGATCTAGCAACCACTACCATACTTGAAATGTTTCAAGGGCTTAGATTGGCTGATGCTCATCGTGACGTCAGCATTTGTCGTCACAACAGCAGCTCACAACAATGGCTGCCCGACGAGAGGCTGATGAGGGGGCTGGTGTCAGGTAGGTTTTAGCTTTTTTCTACTGAAATATCGAGTTCCAAGACAAATGATATATGGAGTACCGGGTTTTCCAACTTGCTTTACAACTTGGCTATCTCAGTTAAAATCACGTTATGAAGGTGCCACAATCCCTTTAACTATGACGTCATTGCATTATATACGTCAGACCGGGTAACGCCATTTGACCGGAAACAATGAGGCCATTAACCTTGAAAGTGGTTGATATGACTTTGACCTGTGATCTTTAACCTTGACCTTTATTTGAGGTGACCTTGACATATCATCCCAGTTATATGGCGTTATGACGTCACTTCTCGGTCTCCAATGCAACTGAACTGGTCTGACCACGCGATTACGGCGATGCCAAAATGCAGATCTGACTTTGAAAGCCTATAGGTAAAAAATTGTCAGCCGATATTTAAAATGTTTTATTCATTCAACGCGCTATTAAATTCTGTTAAAGGTGGTTACATATTGTTTTTCAGCTACGAGCGGCTCTTAAATTGCCATCTCGGGGAAAACCGGTGGGGGCCTCCGAGGCCCCCTCCACCTGGGTTAAAATGTATTTGCCTATCCAGCTGTTTTATGCGCCAGGCATGGAAAGCCGGGGCCACTTATAACAAAATTTCCAAAAAATCCTTCCGGTTAACGACCTCATTCGACCTTGAAGATATTGACCTCCATGGATGAAAATTGGCGTGGAGCTAACTGCTCTACCTCCACGCTGGATCTGTCCAAGAAGGCGTACCTTGGACAAATCCACAGGCAGCACAGTTCTTACACCGGCGGGAGGGGGTTTCAGGGGCACATGGGCCCCCAGGCCCCCAAACCAAGTGGTCCCCGGGACGGCAGGGGCGATCCGGGCGGGGGCAGCCCTTCCTTGGCCTATTTTTGCAATTTTTTGCCATATTCCCCCTTTTTTGCCATTTTTCAAAGCTCAGCCACTCCCCTAGCAAAATCCTGGTCCCGCTCCTGCATAAGCGTCACAAATGGTAAAAGTTGTATTTGGCCCAGAAAATGGCTATTCCTCCCTGTTGTTTAGTTGAACCGTGTAAAACATGGTTTTGCCTTCCTATTCGATTTTCCACACGATCTCAGATTTCAAGCTGGAATATGTTTCCTGTAATACAACAAAATAAGCAGCGTATTTAACACGTAGCTGTCGAAATATGGATCTGCGTTTTACAGGTTCACGTAAGCCTCGGACATTGAACGTCAAAGCTTTAAGCTCTAGCGTCACGTTAGGAGTTTCGCAAAATTATAATAACGGTACAACAACGGCCTTCCGAGGCAAACAGTTCTTCTTTTAAAAAGTGAACGCTGTTTGTTCGTATGCATCTACATAATAAAACATGGTAGGTAACACGAATTATTATAATCTGAGTTTTTTTCGGAAAATTCAGTCTCCCGCAGAATGAGAACTGGGGTGCTTTGATGCTGTCGTCTATATCGGCACAGAAAAACGCAAATGACAGGCATACTGACTTGAGCCCACACAAGACCAAGCTCGGGGCCCAAGACACAGCTCGGGGCTCCTTGAGACGGAGCTTGGGGGCTCCTAGAGCTCAAACTCGTAGGCCCCCGAGCCCGAGCTCAGGGGGCCCTGACACCAAGCTCGGGGGCCCCTGAGACCAAGCTTGGTGGCCTCTGAAACCAAGCTTGGAGGCCCCTGGAAACCAAGCGAAAGGTCCCTTAAGACCAATCTCGGAGGCCCATTAGACCAATCTGGGAAGCCCCTTATACCAATCTTGGGGGCCCTGAGACCAATCTCGGAACCCCATGAGGTCACGTTCGGGAGCCGCCCCTGAGACTAAGCTTGGAGGGCCTCTGAGACCAAGCTCGGGGGACCCTTAGACAAACTCCGGAGCCCCTTAGACAATCTCAGGGCCCCTGAGACCGAGCTCGGGGGCTTCCTTAACACGCGCATTGACGGGGGTCTGAGCCACCTTCGCATTGACGGGGGGGGCGGTACCCGCCCCCTAAGATCTTGAGAACCACGGTAGGTAGCGAAAAACGGTAAACGGCGTTGGGCTGCCCATCCACTTCTCCATCGAAAACATTTGAACCATTTTTTTGTCAGGTCATATTTAAGGTCACGAGAGGTCAAAACATGCCCGTCATAGGGATAACATGTAAATTCAGTTTTTCGGCCATTAAATCTGAACAAGTAAAGATAGAGCAAAACGACTTGAACTATATGAATCCTCTTAGCAAGCCGAATCGAATGATATATAAGTTGACCTTTCTAGGTCAAATCAAGGATTTGACCTGACCTGAGGTCAGGTCAGGGTCAAATTATATAAAATGCATATCATTAGAACCGCAAAGCCCAGGCGAGTCTAATGCATCTAAAATAAATGCTCTATCACCATCCGTTACTGAGTTATTCCGTAAAAACAATTTTCCCATGTATTTCCAATGGAGAGGTCATGCCTCGTACCTGACCTTAGGTCATCGATATCAAAAATACCGGAACAAATTTTAGAGAACTCGGTGGGGCCATTATGTGATATGAGTTTCAATCGGATAAGTTCACCCTGCTCCGACTTATGCTATCTTAAACTTTTTTGAGGTCGGGTCACTTGACCTGTAATGGTGACCTGACCTGAGATGACCTAACCTTAAAATTTTCACAGAAGTTGTAAAAATGATGAAGGTTATAAAAAAAATGAAAAAAATGTTAGTTATAAAAAAATGAAAAATGAATATACCAAGTACGGCGGCGCTACGCGCCGGCGTTTTTCTGCTATCTCCGAAAAACCCGAGGGGGGCGGGTACCCGCCCCCGTCAATGCGCGTGTTAAGGCTAACCTTAGGTGCCCTGAGACCAGCCTTGGGGGCCCCTTAGACCAAGCTTGGGGTCCCTGAGACGAAGCTCGGGGGGAGGGCGAGGAACAGCTCGGGGGCCCCTGAAACAGAGTGGGGGCCCTGATACCAGGCTCGGGGGTCCTTTAGACCAAGTTCTGGGCCCGCTGAGACCAGGCTCGGGGGGCCCTTTAGGCTAAGTTTGGGGGCCCCTAAAGGCCAAGCTAGAGGGTCCCCGAGCCCAAGCTAGGGTCCCCGAGCCCAAGCTAGAGGGGCCCCCATGCCCGAGCTCAGGGCCCCTAAGATAAAGCTTGGACACTGTCCAAACCGAGAAACTGTTGATGGCTCAGTCAGGTCGTTCATAAGCTTTCAGAAAAGAACCAAGCTAAAACTGCGTATTTTTCCCGGGCCCCCTCTGATAAATTTGGGGGGCAACTGCCCCCTTTATCCGCCGCCACTGCTTGGGTAGTCCTTAGGTTGAGAACCTTTCATTTTCTGTTGAGAGCTCCTGGTTCACGTGAATCTATGGAAGCTGATGCATAGGTCTAAAGAACTAATCCTGGAGGTTTTAGAGGACTTTACTATTTTTTAAGATAAGGTATTTGGCAGCAAGTTCATTCAGTTGCATTTGTAACACGAAGACGACAGAAAAAGTAAACAATACGGTCGGAGTGGAAAAGGCGCGGGATATACATCTCCACAGGTAGGGCAGTGAAGTATGGAAATGTTGAGTTTCTAAGCAGGTTGGGTGCTGATACATATCAGAAAGTACAATTTTTTTAGTGCATTTCGTTCTTTGCGACTGATTTACACCTTAGGTGCCATTTAGAAAGCACCGGTATGGTGCGCAAAATTTGCCGCTTCAAATAGAGGGAGAATTCTTGTTCCTCTTGACGAGTTGTGTGTGTCGGTATTATCCAGTAGGTGGACACATCCCGGTTCAAAAGGACACATCAGAAGGTCCACAGTTCATATGTTCTACCCTCAAAATGTCCAACAAAAGTCAAACATTCAAAAGGTCCAAGAGGCGGCCAGATACAGAGAGCGGGGTCATGATAACGCAGAGGCGTGCTAAGGCACCTGATAAAGGAGGCTATGAGGGGTAGGAGGTTAGGTTAGGTTGGGTTAGGTTAGGTTAGGTTAGGTTAGGTAGGTTAGGTTAGGTTGGTTAGGTGGTTAGGTGGGTAGGGGTTAGGTGGTTGGTAGGTTAGGTTAGGTTAGGTAGGTAGGTAGGTTAGGTGGTTAGGTTGGTTGGTTAGGTGGTGGTGGGTTAGGTAGGTTGGTTAGGTTAGGTTGGTTAGGTTAGGTTAGGTTCGGTAAGGCAGGTCAGGTCAGGTCAGGTCGGTCGGTCAGGTCAGGTCAGGTCAGGTCCGGTCAGTCCAGGTCAGGTTAGGTCAGTCAGGTCAGGTGTGATGCCCAAATCCTATTTCCAGTCTGGGAACAACCCCTTTCCAGAATCGTGCGCCTCGGTCTGGGTACCACTTTCGAAATGTCAGAAATATCCCCAAATTCTGCAAAAACCCAGAGAAAACGACGGAGGAGGAAGTTGAGCTGTTAAGTGGTACCCAGACCAGAGCACTCAGATCAGAAGAGTGATATCCCCAGACAAAAAAGACCAAGGCAACACAAACCTGACTCCGACCGACCCACCCTGGCCACCGGCCTGGCCGACCGACCTGACCACCGACCGACCCGACCGACCCAACCCAACCCAACCCAACCCAACCCAACCCAACCCAACCCAACCCAACCAACCCAACCCTCATAGCCTCCTATTATCAGGTGCCTTAGCACGCCTCTGCTATCATGCACCCCACTCCATGCATCCGGCACGCCTCTGACATTTTGAATGTTTGACTTTAGTTAGACATTTTGACGGAGACATGAACTGTGGACCTCGATGTGATCCTTGAACCGCGGATGATCCACCACGCATAACCGTGTCTGGAAGCTTACGAGATGAATGCAATTTTCAGTTGCATTTTTCAGGCTGGGAAAATACCAAATAAATCTTCACCGTTGAATACATTCAGCCAAGGATTAAAATTTCTGGTTTAAGAAGAGTATAGCCCTCTCCATGGCAATGGGCACCTATGTGTGGTGTGGACATAAACATGCCTCAGTTGCAGTCTTCTTAGGCTCCATCCATGTGGGCCATGACATCAGGGTCTTGTGTATGCTTGGTCAACACGTCACCCTCGAAATGTTGGCTTAATGTTTGGTGCAGTCCCTATGCTGTACTTTTCGCTCCGGAGTGTTCATCACCGGTTTGCAGTTTGTGTAAAATATTTTCATGTGTACAGTGTGCAATATGCGTACTGATCAACTTTTCACAATGTACACAACTATGCTGTCATAAGCATTTTCCCGCCAAGCTTGACTGCCCTCGTCTTCAGGTCCTACTTGACACTGATTATGTACTTATTATTCACTCAGTGTGCAAAGTATGGTATTTTCAAAGAGATTTCATAGGTGCAAAGGCCCTTGGAGACAGGAGCGAGTGGTGTGAATTTTGTCAACTTGGTGCAAATTTGTGAGACTGGTGCGAGAAAGGTAACACTTAAACCAAAAAAATAATGGCTGAATGGTTATTAAGACACAGAGGGGGCCTTATAAACAGTCCTTAATTAACTAACTAATAATAGAGGTAGCATTGCATCATTTGGGTAGGAATGGGTGCATTTTTCACCCTGGTTTGTGACAGATTGGTGTGAATTTTTGGAGGCTTGGGGTGCAGGAACTTAAGATGGCTGGTGTGAATTGTCTGGCCTGCTGCCATGCTTTGCAGACTGGTTGTTCACACTGTACACACGTCTGCCTTCCCGCTGAAGAGAAGCATAAGGTACATTTTCTTAGATTTTGAGATTTCAGTATCATTCAATGCAGAAAGACAAGCTGCATCTACTTATCAAATGCCATGACAAAGTTCCCTTAATCTTCTTAGTTATATTGTCTTTTCAATTCAGTTCTAGGGCTCTGCTAATGTTAAGCAAAACAGAAAAAGTGTTCTCCTGTAAAACACTCTGAATGTGACACTTTTCTTCTGTTGGACAGCAGATGTGCTTTGAGCACCAATTGTATGTTAAGGCTGGGCATATACTTGATGGAAATAATTGCCTGTTGGACAGATTATTATCCTTCACATAGCTGCTGGTCACATGATGTGACTTGATTTTGAACTTGGGAGTGTGGTGTAAAGCTCAGGCCTTTTGTGTAATCAAACATCTGTTGTTAAGTCTTCTTCAAATCCTATGTGCTAAATGTGCCTTTGGTACCTGGCTGGTACTACCAGCAACATTATTTGTGCATTTATTTCTTTGATGTCTAGTTTGAAACCTGAAATATGTTTAAAAATATCAAGAAAAATAGCCAAAATGGATATGTGTCGCTTTGGTGTCTAGAAATAATATTTTTTTAGCTAAGAATGCTTCATTTGTGGAAGCATTTACTAGTGGAGTAAATAAGAGAGGTTTCAACTTGCTCAAAGTATTATGGAATCCTGCCATAATTTGACCTTAAACAGTTTTTATACTTTTTCCTGTAAGGGAGGAAAATTTGATGGAATTAATGATTGAGCTTATTAGCAATTTTTCCGCTGAAATAAAGCCATTTCAATTATTTCCAGCAAAGATACCCCTAAAATCTGGAAAATTCCCCAATCCTTACAAAAGGAATGGGAATAGAAATACCTAACTAAGGTACCTTATCGTTGGTGTCATTCCAGATTGTTGGTGTTTTAAGGGGCATTATTTATTGTAGCTATCTGATTTGGCTTTGATTCTGTCATGTATGTATGTCTCAGCAATTAGATGTTGGTTTTATCGTGAAATTCAGTGCAATGTGTGTACACACTGTGTGTATGATGATCCTTTTTATTTTCCAAAGTCTTTGTTTCTCCCACTCGTGGTGACAGAACGGGAAATGGGGTAGGATGATATTACCTATTTATCTCCGCAAAATATACAGCAGCAGTCAGTCACACTGCAGTCCCAACCAGGTCCCGCACAGGACCGGCGTTGTGATGTCCGTAAACAAAACCAAAATCTTTCCTTCAAATTATTGGACACAAAGTAAACATTATTGAATGAAAGTATGACCTGTGTGTGTCTGTCCTTGCTCTCCAGCCAAGTGCGGCCCAGTTATGAAGGACCCGTCAGCGAGCCGGCCGGCCGAGACTGCCGAGGACTCGGATGAGCCGCAGGACGACTCGTCCAGCGTGTGCAGCACGTCGACGGCCGACGTCTCCTCGCGCGGCGACACGCCCACCCAGCGGCGGCGGCGGCGGCGTGGCCGCAAACCGGCGCCCGCCCACTGCAAGGTGGGCCCGGCTGCCTCTCGTGCCAGTCACATGCTCTCGTGCCAGTCTGGGTTTTCATGAATAATGAAGAGTAGACTGTGAGATGTCAAAATTCAAAGTTGGGATGTCGATATATATTTGCTCTGGGCGGAGATTTCCTACGTAAAATCCTAGATTTAAGGACTCTGCCTTATTTGTACCCGGCCAGGCCGTGACGTTGCAATGTATGCTGCATTAGTATGTGGTCTGTACCAATAAGGTTTAACCTGACATTTAGTCACGCCGAATGTGGTTCGAATGCCGAGTAAGCAGCGACAACTCGTAAGTAAGGCTCTTTACCCACTGTGGCCCAGTGGTCCCACAGTTCAAGGATTGAATATAGACATTGGTACAGAATACTGTGTACTGCTCCGCCGTCACCGTCCGCACTACCAGACTGAGTACGAACTTTATCAGTACGAAGTTTATCAAGTTTACCGGATGGACGGCACGGCAGAGCACCCAACCGCACGCTACTTGTGCTGGAAAACTAGAGACCGAGAGATTGCCAAAACCATTCTCGGTAAAATGGGGAACAGCGAGCAGGTGAAATAACCTACATCGCTGTTCCGGTCGCCGCGCACTCATACAGCATACGAAACGGTTAACAATAATTTCTGAAAAGAAGAATCGCCTATCTTGCCTATAATTAGTCGGGAAAATGATAACCGTAAATTTTACGACTAACTTAAACATCTGTGCGCATCACTATCGCCAAGGGCACTGGGGGAGCAATAACAAATCAACGACACTGGCGCGGCGCATAGAAAACATCCACTCAGAGCGCCCCAGGCTTGGCAGTGGGCAGCTAAGGTCGACCCAACACGTAATTTCTCCCCATTCTTTGCCCAGCACCTTCCATTGTTCTCTGCTCCGCCATTTCACTGATGTTCATCCAACCAATTGAAGCTCTGGGCGGTGGCACCAATTCCAGTTGTGGCGCTGTGTGTGAGATCCCAGTGCTGGCTCTGCCGCCAGGTGGAGTACCGGTACTCGTGTCACGCGCGCGAGGACCACGGCCAGCCTCTGTTCGGCGTGCAGTTCAACCCGCACCTGCGCTCCACCGGCACTCAGGCCATCGCCTCCTGTGGCGGGCCGCGAGTTTCCGTGTACGAGCTCACAGGTGAGACTGCCAGACACCTATACCGCCGGACTGTAGGTACAAGCTCACAGGGGAGACTGCCGACTCCTATACCGCCGGACTGTGGGTAAGAGCTGACAGGTGAGAGTGCGCGTCTGCTGGTGCGTGCTTACAATCGAGACCGCCAGGTTGTGGGTATGAGCTCACAGTGGAGCACATGTGGGTGGTGCACTTGTTTTGTTGAATTGTTTACCGATGAAAAAGCTGTACGATGCTGTTTGATTCAAAGCCCCAGTTGTGTGGTTGTGATTTGTAATGACTATGTGCTGCAGTGCTCCAGTGTGTTCACAAACGCATATACGGGTACGATAACGATTCCCAACGCGGGTATACATCACTGAAGCTCCCGACGTATTTTCCTGTGCAGGCTAACCATCCAATATCGCTTACAGACTCTTCGCTGAAGCTGGTGCAGTGTTACAACGACCCTGACGCGGACGAGAACTTCTACACCTGCGGCTGGAGCTACGAGGAGTCGACGGGCCGGCCGCTGCTGGCGGCCGCCGGCGCCCGCGGTCTCATCCGCATCATCAGCACGGCCACCATGCAGTGTGTGCGACACTTCATCGGTGGGTCAGACTGCCGCGGGCGGCCTGGCGGTCAGCCGCGCTGCCCGGGACAGGGGTGCGGAGCTCCAGCCGCCGCCGCTGTATTGGTGGATACTAGTCGGAAAATGGGTCAAGTCGTGCATGTTAAAGGGAGTGTTCCATCTGTGTAATGAGTTTTGAACTTAGATAGCAGTTTTGCAGGGTGTTTTGAGAAATCACTATTGGTTGTTTCATTGCATCCAATGCTCTCTGCGTTGAATTTCTGCACACTTAACAATTAAGAAAAAATACCTCAAGGCCCTGGTTCAGACTATGGAGGAACCCCTTTCCATCTCATTGTGCGAGGTTCAACCCGTCAGCTTCTCTCTCTGATGTGCCAGGGCTCGCCGTGAACGTGTCTAAGTTCAATCCGCCACCTTCTGACTATGACGTGCCCTCGCATCTCTGTCAGGTCACGGTCACGCCGTGAACGGATCGAAGTTCAACTTGCCACCCTCTCTCTCTCTCTCTCTCTCTCTCTCTCTCTCTCTCTCTCTCTCTCTCTCTCTCTCTCTCTCTCTCTCTCTCTCTCTCTCTCTCTCTCTCTCTCTCTCTCTCTCTCTCTCTCTCTCTCTCTCTCTCTCTCTCTCTCTCTCTCTCTCTCTCTCTCTCTCTCTCTCTCTCTCTCTCTCTCTCTCTCTCTCTCTCTCTCTCTCTCTCTCTCTCTCTCTCTCTCTCTCTCTCTCTCTCTCTCTCTCTCTCTCTCTCTCTCTCTCTCTCTCTCTCTCTCTCTCTCTCTCTCTCTCTCTCTCTCTCTCTCTCTCTCTCTCTCTCTCTCTCTCTCTCTCTCTCTCTCTCTCTCTCTCTCTCTCTCTCTCTCTCTCTCTCTCTCTCTCTCTCTCTCTCTCTCTCTCTCTCTCTCTCTCTCTCTCTCTCTCTCTCTCTCTCTCTCTCTCTCTCTCTCTCTCTCTCTCTCTCTCTCTCTCTCTCTCTCTCTCTCTCTCTCTCTCTCTCTCTCTCTCTCTCTCTCTCTCTCTCTCTCTCTCTCTCTCTCTCTCTCTCTCTCTCTCTCTCTCTCTCTCTCTCTCTCTCTCTCTCTCTCTCTCTCTCTCTCTCTCTCTCTCTCTCTCTCTCTCTCTCTCTCTCTCTCTCTCTCTCTCTCTCTCTCTCTCTCTCTCTCTCTCTCTCTCTCTCTCTCTCTCTCTCTCTCTCTCTCTCTCTCTCTCTCTCTCTCTCTCTCTCTCTCTCTCTCTCTCTCTCTCTCTCTCTCTCTCTCTCTCTCTCTCTCTCTCTCTCTCTCTCTCTCTCTCTCTCTCTCTCTCTCTCTCTCTCTCTCTCTCTCTCTCTCTCTCTCTCTCTCTCTCTCTCTCTCTCTCTCTCTCTCTCTCTCTCTCTCTCTCTCTCTCTCTCTCTCTCTCTCTCTCTCTCTCTCTCTCTCTCTCTCTCTCTCTCTCTCTCTCTCTCTCTCTCTCTCTCTCTCTCTCTCTCTCTCTCTCTCTCTCTCTCTCTCTCTCTCTCTCTCTCTCTCTCTCTCTCTCTCTCTCTCTCTCTCTCTCTCTCTCTCTCTCTCTCTCTCTCTCTCTCTCTCTCTCTCTCTCTCTCTCTCTCTCTCTCTCTCTCTCTCTCTCTCTCTCTCTCTCTCTCTCTCTGACGTGCCCTCGCCTCTCTGCCAGGTCACGGTCACGCCGTGAACGAGGTGAAGTTCCACCCGCGGCAGCCGGCGCTGCTGCTGTCGGTCAGCAAGGACCATACGCTGCGGCTCTGGAACGTCGGCACAGGAGCCTGCGTGGCCATCCTGGGCGGCGTGGACGGCCACAGGGACGAGGCGCTGAGTGCGGTCAGTACTGAACTTATGGACCAGGCGCTGGGGGCGGTCAGTAGCACCACGGGGCGTATATAAGTAATTTTCAGGCCGTTCGTCTTCATTGACCAGGCAGACGTGTGTTATAATTATTCATGTGCGTAGGAGAGTCTGGAAAGTGGTCGGCGAATTTAACTTAAACTTCAGATGGATGCAAAGGTAAGGGTCCCCGGAGATGACTTCGGCGTGTCGAAGCTTCACGTCCGGCGGATTTTCCTTTTTCCACAAAAAATGCTCAGTTCAGATAAGCATGATTATCGTCGAGTATCCTCCAGTCTACAGGTGTAGGTACCAGGATCTCACTGGTCCCGAATATTTCTACGCCTGCGAAGCTATTCAGGACAGATAACCGGTTGTCTTGTATAGCGGTAACGCGTTTTTGTGTTGGCAGGACTTCAACCTGGCTGGAGACCAGGTGATCTCCTGCGGCATGGACCACTCGCTGAAGCTGTGGAACCTCTCCGACCCGGAGGTGGCCGCCGCTGTCGAAGCGTCCTATTCCTACGACTCCAGTCGCGGCTTCAAAACGGCCGAGGTGCACTTCCCCGACTTCTCCACCCGTGACATCCACAGGAACTACGTCGACTGTGTCCGCTGGTTCGGCAAGTTCGTCCTTTCCAAGGTAAGTCGAATTTATGTGAAGTTCTTTATTTCCGTGAAGTCTGTCGTCCTTTTACAGTTGACTGTATAATGGATGTCAAATTGTTATTCCACAGTTCAGTGTTTGTCGGTGCAGAAATAACACACCTCTGTATTCAGGTTAGTTCATCAAGTTTCTTTTCCCTAAGACCATGTAGTAATTTTTGCCGGGATTATGTCTTCCCCACTTCGCTTTTGCCTCGCTCAGAGCGTAAGTATCATGTAACAGCTTGTCCACTAACAAGACTGGTAGGTTCGGCCTGGTGTTGGTAGTGGTGTAGTCCCCCGGTCTGGCCGTGGCCGAGATCCTGATCTGGGTGTCGCGGCCGTAGCCGAGAGGCTCTTGGTGTCTAAGAGAGCCGCGGGCTAAGGCCGCCACAGCCCCGCCGTCCCGGAGCTGCGCCGCGTCTGGGCGGATGGTGCCGAAAAGGGCGGAATCGCAACCCCGCCAGGCGTGATGACCGGGGCAGAAGCCCCGTTTCCGGGTAGGGCCGGCTGACGCGGGTGGCGCTTTCCCCAGTCGTGCGAGAACTCAATCGTGTGCTGGAAGCCGGGCCTTCTGACCCAGTCCAGGGTGAAGCATACCGACACCAACGTCACCGTCATCCACATGTTCGACTACAAGGACTGCGACATCTGGTTCATGCGCTTCTCTATGGACTTCTGGCAACGGGTGGGTTGCTTGCTTGTGTTTCATGAGTCTAGTTGGTCTTGGCCCTTTTTATGACGTATGGACAGTTTTGTTCATATGGCGCCTCCAGTTATGGACGTGTCAGAAAAAAGCAAATAACACCCCAGGAGGACCCCAGTGATCACATACCGGCATCTGATGACTACTCCGTCCCGACTGCTTCAGATTTTGGCGCTGGGAAACCAGGTGGGCCGCACCTACGTCTGGGACCTGGCAGTCACCGACCCCACCCACTCCCGCTGCACCGTGCTCAGCCACCCCAAATGCACGTCGGCGGTGCGACAGACGTCCGTGTCGCCCGACGGCGCCACCATCGTCTGTGTTTGTGACGACGCCACTGTGTGGCGCTGGGATCGTGTATAGGCGGCGCTAGTAGAGGATGGGGCGGCTGAGGCGGACGGTAGTTTGTAGTTTTGGAGTGCTACCAGTGACTGCTGTGACGTGTTTCTTTTCTGTGACCTGTATTTAGTGTTGGAACTTGTGTCGTAGAGTGCAGGGCATTGCGCTGCAGTAGTGCAATTCGGTTTTGGGGATTGTGCGTGCTACTTTCAAGTTGCAGCGCATAGAAAGGGACTCTTGGTACAACACTGGGAATTACATCTCTGATGCAACTGTGTAGGGGATTGTGCCATTCCTAGAACCACACAGTGTGGAGGATCGAGCCGGTGGTGCAGCACAATGTAGTAGATTGCTCCACATGGGGTGCCACTTAGCATAGGAGACCGTGACAGGGTTCTGCTGTAACACGGTGTAGGGTGTCGCGGCGCACTCTCGGTGGAATACAGGGGAGTGGATAGTACGTCCCCTGGTACTCCACAAAGACAAGAATTGGCTCCCTCGGTTGTTGTAGAGGAAGTTAGAGAGAGCGTACAATGGCTGTTTTCAGCGGGGGGGATGATAGGGGGTGGGGTAATGTTGGGCGGCAGAGATGACCAGGCTGGCTACTCTCGTCACTGATGCCTTGAATATTCCCTGGTGTGGTGTCGCCAGTGCTTCTGCTGCCAAACACTTGCGCTCATCGTACATGCCCATCGAAAGCTCTCCCTCATCCACATGCTCTTGTTGATGTGATTGCTCGTATTTGTGACGATGAATTTTTCTTGTATGTTGAAATGTGTTGAATGTTGCATTTTACCATTCTGGTCTAAAATGTATGAATAAAGTTTCTGGGAAATTGGTTATCGTGTTTGACGTCCCAAGTAGAATTGGTTTATATCTTCTCAAATGTGTTGATCAAATATATTCCCGGTTATGTACGAGGAGCTGCAGTATCGTGCGACAGTGTATAGGCGTCGGTTGATGCAATGCGGACTGGGCTTGCGCGTCCTCTTGGTTTCCCAGCTCTGTCGCATTAGACCAAATATGCACGCGGAAACTTTCAACCATCAACTTAATATGGACCAACTAGGTTCAGTGCATTATCACTCAGCATCATTGATCCAAAATGCCTAATCTTCCCGATGGTCTCCGAATCGCGTTATATCTGACCCGATTAAGAGGGATTGCTCAACAGTCGCCCTTTCAGATCGGCATTGAAGGGAATGTGGCACCTTTATAACGTGATTTTAACTGAGATTGCCGAGTTGTAAAGCATGCCGGAAAGCCTGGCACTCTATATATCATTTGTCTTGAAACATAAATTTTCCGTAGAGGAAATGCTAAGGACTACCTGAAATGTACCCCACATGTACCCTTAGTAGCGGGCCACAGTTGTAAGCTGTTGGTGTGACGTTACATGCTGACGTCACTGTAAATATCAGCCAATCGAAGCCCTTGAAGCGTATTGAATATGGTAGTGACTGCCAGATCATAGCATCATCCACAGGCAGATATTTCCGCAATTTTAAGAATAAAAATATTGAGCTTATTGTACATTTTTTCAGAGAAATCATGGACGTTTCCATGATTTTTGGCCAAAAGTTCCGCTAATTATACTAAATTCCAGGATTAAACCAAGGTGCCACATTCCCTTTAACCCTTGCCCCGGTGGCGGGTACGAGCCTCCGCCCTGGTGGGGGTTAAAAAAAGACCCCCGACGATCTCATAAACTAACAGAGCTAGAAAAACGCAAAACGGCAATCGAAAGCTCTTCAAAAATGACATCGAAAATACTTCGGTCATTTTTCTCGTCAGGCCAATATTAACACGTGCATTGACGGGGGTCTGAGCCACCTTCGCATTGACGGGGGGCGGGTACCCGCCCCCTAAGATCTCGAAAACCACGGTACGTAGCGAAAAACGGTAAAGGTGTTGGGCTGCCCGTCCACTTCTCCATCGAAAACATTTGAACCATTTTTTGACAGGTCACATTTAAGTTCACGAGAGGTCAAAACATGCCGTCATAGGGATAACATGTCAATTCAGTTTTTCGGCCATTACATCTGAACAAGTAAAGATAGAGCAAAACGACTTGAACCATAGGAATCCTCTCAGCAAGCCGAATCGAATGATATATAATTTGACCTTGCTAGGTCAAATCAAGGATTTGACCTGACCTGAGGTCAGGTCAGGGTCAAATTGTATAAAATGCATATCATTAGAACTTCCGTCAATGCGCGTGTTAAGGTCACCAGAAGTCAAAATAGGTCAAAACCACTAATATGAGGTTTACTAAGAAAACCTTATATATCTCAGAAACTATGATAGCTGGGTCATTCCACCATAAATCGGCCAAAAATTTCGTAAAATAAAACCCTTCTATTTTTTATTCTCTCCAAAATCGGTGTCAAGGGGTTTCAAAGGTGTAGAATCTAACCATCGCGCCAAACAATTATTTGAAAATTTGGTATGGCAAATATAGCCTCCGGCATTTTTCGGGGGTCACCATGTAGGCATTGTTTTGAAGGCCTATAGTTCTGCCATTTCTTAATGATTGTAACGATATTTTACTTTTTTGTTCACCATTTAACATGTTTCAATTTGGCTATCTTCGATTTTTATATTTCTGCAAAATTGACGTCATGACCTCGTGACCTAGTTTTTGAACAGTGACCTTGACCCGCAGTACAGTGAAATTTATAAATTTGTGTGGAAGCATTTTTACCTCTGGAAATACTCTTTTAGGTAAGGCAATAAAAATATGGCTTTTGCACTAAATATACTACTTCTTACTTCCGAAACATGACACTAGGTGTCACTATGGAGCTGTACCATCGTAACTCACGGTATGGTTAATGCCAGTGACGACGGAACGTCCGAATTTAAGAGGGGCGCCATGGACTTTTCAACCAATTTATTTCCCATCAACGCCATAGGTGGGTGTTAACCCTTACACTTACAGGGGGCGGAGGGGGTGTTGCAACCCCCTCAGGTTTTTCAAGAATTGATAACGAGCTTCTTAAGTTAGAGTCTTGAAATGTTGTATAGCCTCTGACGCATTCATTGCGGACATCTTGCAAATAATTGTTCCTGCCCTTCAAGGTCACGGAGTTATGACCTCAAGAGTGGAGGCAAGTTGGGGTCATTTGGGCGCCTGTACCCGTTTTCACGTGAATGCTCCAGACTCTTATCATTCTTTTGCATCATTTGCTCATGAACTGTCCCAGAATATTTTCTTCCAGCCTTCGAGGTTCATTTTATCAGGTTAGACATATGGCTTATAATCTAAATCGATACAGATTTTATATACATACATATTACTATGGTGTTGGGCTGTTGCTGTCAAAATCATCTACGGAATGCGGTGCAAAAACCACTTAATTATTTTTGGGCTTATCGACGCACCAATTGTCAGGGTCGTGTGGCGTTGCCAACTCTTTCCCTGTTGGAAGGGTGTCTTGGAATCCAGTTTAATAATAATTGTTGGGGTTTAACGACGCACCAACTGCCAGGGTCATACGGCGTCGCCAACTCTCACCCTGTTGGAAGGGATTTTGGGGATCAGATCGACTTATTCAGAGGCTCCGCCGGGACTTGAACCCGGACCGGTGGCTTAGAAGACAAGGGTGCTATCCACTAAGCCACCTCATCCCCTTGGAATCCAGTTTGATGATTCTACCGAATATATTATCTCTCCCAATTTTCAACTTCAAGGAATCGATGAGGAAGACCAAGTAACAACTTAGACTGAGGTCAGATGTAACACGGAGCAATTGTAACAGTGGCCATAATTCCAAATTAACCGGTGGATCAACCGCAACACCGGAAATGCGCAGTCAACTGATACCTCTTTTTTCAAGAGTTTCGACTCAGTGTGGTTGGTAAATCAGGCAAAATTTGAAATCAAGTGTTCTTTACGGTATTTTTAAGTTTTTATTTAATTTTGAAAGATGTTTAGCTCATTGGCGGATGCTATAATTACAGCCTGAACAGCTTGAGTGCGCTGTGAAGACTAAATTAGCTACAAAATGAGCATAGTAGCTGCCACTTGCATCAAATCGTTAAGCGGATGTTTGTTTTGAAGGTGGCGTGGTACGAAGGGGAAAATTGTAGTACTTCCCATGGGATCAAATGTAACAGTATTACAAGTTACCCCATGACCTCACCTTCTATTAAACTGATCCTTTACTGTACCAATTTAGTTAGGTCCGTAGGCCGTTCTGGCCATCTGGATGTAGAGCAGCCCAGCCCATCGGGGAATGGTCAGGGGCCGGTCATCCTTGAGATCGTTCGGCCTTTGCTAGAGACCAGACCATGGAAGCAGAGCAATGTTGGCTGGAAGACCAAAAAAACGGAAATTTTAGCCGAAAAACCCAAAAGAGAGCGCTGGAGCTGGAAAACAGACGTTCAAAAACAAAACACACAAAGACACAGAAAATATTCCGAGAAGGCTCAACCTACGCAAGGAAGAGTACGAAAAGGACACAGAAAGCCAGAACCAAAAAGGTTCAGAGAACACCCGGCAGCAGTAGAACCAGTGGTAAGAAAGAAGAGGATGTCTTCTGTAGTGAATGCTTAACACGCGCATTGACGGGGGCGGGTACCCACCCCTCGGGTTTTTCGGAGATAGTAGAAAAACGGCGGCGCGTAGCGCCGCCGTACTTGGTATACCCTTTCCCTCATCATTTTTACAACTTCTGTGAAAATTTTAAGGTTAGGTCATCTCAGGTCAGGTCACCAGTACAGGTCAAGTGACCCGACCTAAAAAAAGTTTAAGATAGCATAAGTCGGAGCAGGGTGAACTTATCCGATTGAAACTCATATCACATAATGGCCCCACCGAGTTCTCTAACATATGTTCCGGTATTTTTAATATCGATGACCTAAGGTCAGGTACGAGGCATGACCTCTCCATTGGAAATACATGGGAAAATGGTTTTTACGTAATAACTCAGTAACGGATGGTGATAGAGCATTTATTTTAGCTGCATTAGACTCGCCTGGGCTTTGCAGTTCTAATGATATGCATTTTATATAATTTGACCCTGACCTGACCTCAGGTCAGGTCAAATCCTTTGATTTGACCTAGCAAGGTCAAATTATATATCATTCAATTCGGCTTGCTAAGAGGATTCATATAGTTCAAGTTGTTTTGCTCTATCTTTAATTGTTCAGATGTAATGCCCGAAAAACTGAATTTTACATGTTATCCCTATGACGGGCATGTTTTGACCTCTCGTGACCTTAAATGTGACCTGACAAAAAATGGTTCAAATGCTTTCGATGGAGAAGTGGATGGGCAGCCCAACGCCATTTACCGTTTTTCGCTACCTACCGTGGTTCTCGAGATCTTAGGGGGCGGGTACCCGCCCCCGTCAATGCGAAGGTGGCTCAGACCCCCGTCAATGCGCGTGGTAAAGAACTTCCAAACCAGCATGGCAAAGGAAACATAGGTCCAGTGTCAGTTAAATTATTTGAGGCCCTACGAGACATGCATTGCGTTCGGAAAGAACTAGACGCATGGCTTTAATATATTACAGTTGAGCCCTGGGGTGTTACAGCTGATCCTTGATGCGGTAAAATTTAAAATTTGAAGTAAATTTTTCAAAGCCAAGTTTCGACCAATAAATGTTTTTATTTTGGTATAGTGCAACATCTGCCAGATGGCCAAAATGTCAAGGCTGCTGAAAATATGAGGAAAAGCTGTCGAGCACAAAGCATTGCCCTTCCTGAAGCATACAAGTCCAAATTGTTACAGTTGACCCGGTCTTCCCTATCAGCTTTAGAGAAAAAAGTTATGCAACGATCTCACTATAAATTTCGCATATGCTTCCAACACATAATAAATAAATGGGCTAAGCACTTCACACCGGCACACTAGCAACCAGTCTGACGCGATTTGACGACACTGTGTCCCGCCTAATTCACGAACGAGCTCTGAGCGCTGACAACCGACCATGTCTGAAATGAGAGCATCATGCAATGCCACGGTACTGGCTGGGGCCGGGGCTTCTGGTCTGATAGAAAACGATGCTTGGTTGTAGGCCATCTCCAGCGTTGTGATTAGTTGAATTTATGCTGAGGCTACCTGGCCGGGATTTTCCGTAACTACTTTCTTTGCTTCGTTTTTGCGCGATGGAGTAGACAGGTACTTATGGTAGTTTTTGAACACAATTTTAGTGGATTACCAATTTGGGACGAGAAATAGAACAAATTATTATCGGGTGATGTTCTGTTTTATTTTCGTTGGGTGAGTTTGCGTTTATTCAGTTTTAAGTTTTACTTGTGTTTTTCACTGCGGGGCCAATTTCCCGGCACTGAGGGAGGGGATTTCGGCCGACTGAGGGCCAATTGGCCCCCCAGTTAACATTTTAAACAATGGCCTGCTCGTACCTGACCTTAGGTCATCGATATAAAAATACTGGAACACATTTCAGAGAACTCTGTAGACCCATTGTGTGATATGAGTTTCAATCGGATACGTTCACCCTGTTCCGACTTATGCTATTTTGATTTTTTTGACGTCAGGTCACTTGACCTGTACTGGTGACCTGACCTGAGATGACCTAACCTTGAAATTTTGGCAAAAGTTTAAAAAATGAAAAGAGAAAAGGTATGCCAAGTATAGCGGCGCTACGCGCCGCCGTTTTTATGCTGTCTCGGAAAAACCTGAGGGGCGGGCGGATACCCGCCCCCATCAATACGCGTGCTAAAAGCTCGAAAATACGCTAGTTAGCGAAAAACGGTGAACGGTGTTGGGTAGCCTGGACTAAATTATGAATAGTGTTTTTATAAAATGCCAGGTAAAATCCAGGGTCACCATAGGCCAAAACATGTCACCATTGGGATATGATGGGATATACTGGAAGTGAAGGCTTTTCAGTGTCAGCATCTGACGTAGAGGAGCTAAAAGAAAACTATCTACACTTTTGGAATCATCAAGGCAAACTGCGTCGCGTGATGTATAATAAGAGCTTGTCCGTTAGGCAATCTAACTTGATCTGATCTACGAAAAATCAAGGTGAAATTGTGTCAAAACGCATACAATAAAGATAGCAGGGATAAGACAAACCCAATGACGTAATAAACAACGTCCCATCTCCATTCCCGACGAAGTTATTTAACTTTACCATTATATTTACCAACCATTTAAGCCATCCATCTCCAATGGAGAGATCATGACTTGTACCTATACCTGACCTAAGGTCATCGATTTGGAAAATCTCCAAGTATATTTTGTGGTACCGGTGGGCATGGGGAGATCCCTGGATTCTGGGGCTCCCATGGGCTTTGTATAGGGATTGCATTGCCAACACACCCAGAGCCCCCTGGATTGAGAATAGACCTCCAGCCCTGCTGGTGGGCCCATTATGTGATATTAACTTATTTTCTATAAATTAACCCAGTTCGTACTAATGTTACCCTAAACTTGTTTGGAGGTGAGCCCATCGCGACACTCCTGACTTCAGCGATCTCAACCGCCTGCTATTCTGCGCTGACCGACGTCACCTCGCCTGTACAGAAGAGCAGCATGGAACAGATAACAAAGCCAATAGAGAGCCAAGTATGACTAGGAATGTTTGAAAAACATAGTTGTTATACATATCCTGGCTTAAATATAAAACTGTATCATTTTCATGCAGGATTCTCGCTGAATATCTCGCAACACAAGTGAACGCGCCTCCACCAATCAGCGGCCGCCATCCCTTGACTGCCGCTTGCCTGCGGGCACAGAGGTTAGAGAGGTCACGCTGGTCACCGCTGACGCCGAGTTCAAGCCTTAATGGGGAGGGTTCGCGATATTATAAAACCTACGTGTGGCGTGGTCAAAATGAGGTGGTTGTGCCTTCTTTTGGACTGAGGGAGGGGAACAGGTGTAGGAGACATTCTGTGCACGTAGGTGGGTATAGGGATTAGTTGTTTGACAGTGTGCGGTGTCGATAACACTGGGCAAAAAAAAATGAAATCATCAAATGAGTCCGCTGTGTGAATATGCTTGGCGGCGAAATTGCAAAAGCTTATTTTGATTTCGAAGTATTTTCCGGCATCAGACCATCTCCAAAAACCAAATGAAAAAACCAAAAGTCCCTCCATCAAAGAGGGTGTTAAGTGTTTGGTACTGCAATTTTTTGTAGGTTTCGACAGCTCTCTTATAAATTTCCACTTTTAGCTGTTTCCGCTTTGCATCCGATTTGTGCTCTTGCTTGCTTTTCATCAACTATAAATGTAAATTGACAAAGTGTATACTAGCCTTTCTCATCGAATCCTGGATGTAAAATACACTTACATTATATGTTCAGGCACGGACCGAATATATAATTGAAGTGTCTTTTACATCCAGGATTCGAGGATAAAAGCCTGTGCCCGACAGTGGCGGATCTAGTCGGTAGGTTTGGGCAGAGGGGCAAGGCAAAGTCGGAAAAAACTTCAAGCGGTGAAACATTTTGCTATAATTTAACCGGATGGTAGGTTTTAGGGGTTAGGCCAAAAGTGGAACAGCAAAAAAGTCACAGAGTGACAGATGTGGCCACAAGAGGTTTGTTTTGCTATCCAAGGCCCAATATTTACACTGAAGTTGATTGGTTCTGTTTGAAGTTGCGAGTTGAAGCACCAAAACCTTGCATTTAAGCTAAAAATGAGTCGGAGCAAAAAGGAGGTCGACAGCTTGGGGGGAGGGGGACAAAATATAGTTTTGCCCCAGCTTTTCTGTTTAGCGATAAAATTCCTTTTTGCTCCCCCTTTATTCCGCCACTGTTGCCAGAATATATGATGCAAGTGTACTTTATATCCAGGATTCGAGGAGACCTTCCAGTATACACCTCGTCAACTTATAATAATGCTCCTCGCCTCAGCACTCCGAAATCTATAAATGCAAATTGTTTATGCGTAGGTCCATGAGCATCGAAAGCGGGCGGGATGGGGCACGCGTCCCCCACCCTCCAACATGCAAATCAGAGGGACGTTCCCCAAACATTTTGGGACTGGAATTAGGCTTATTTAGGTACATTTCACCCCATTACCTGTGTGAACCTGCATGTTGAAATACACCATCATTGTCAGACACCCTATAGGCAAGCCTTATGTTCGCTATCCACCCTCCCCCGTTCATCGCCAGTCCGAGGTTCGTCCCCCCCCCGAGAAAATAATCGCGTCGACGCCCCACCGTAGCTCCTTTCTAGGCAAAACCTCGGATAGGAGATGCTAAAATTTTGACGTTTCACCATGTGATGGTAGAGAGAAATACGCTTTTCCATTTGGCCCGGGTGAGGTCGATGCCAAGTAATTGTCGGATGATACCTTATTTGGTGGCACTAGGTCAGTGAGTGAGTTAGGCCCGACGGTGAATTCTATTGCAGAATATTTTTGGAGACTGATTTTGTTAGTTGAAATACATTGTTTATCAAAAGTTATTCCGCATAGAGTAAGTTAATTTTGCAACGACTAACACTCATGGATTTTTCTGGATAATTTCGCTGTCAGTCTGGTGAGGATAATACCCCATCTATATGAAGGGTCAAACCATGCCTAGCAGCCATAACATGTCTGAATGACAAGAAATCAAGAGCAACGAGGGGAGAATTTGAAGCCGATATTCAACACTGATCCTGTATGACACATGTGCAGGTGTCACTGAGGTCCCATAAGGTCCTACCACTGCGCTGGCCTCAGTTACTTCTCAGAGTTTTACGCTGATTTGCACGCAATCTCAACTCCTGAATGTGCTTAATACAGATGGTTTACTTTACAACCGTGACTGTCAGCTCTAAAAATTGACATTTACAGCTGCATCGTGCGCAGAGGCACACATATATAGGAAATTGTGCCTACTCACGGCTGAACATTTCGCGCCAATGAACTCAACGGTTAGAATTCGGTTTTGGTTTCGTTTGCACGGGCAATGTATTGAGCCTCAGAGGTTGCACCCTCTTGGTATGCCCCCAATTCGACAGCCATAGGCAACTCATTCCTGACTACACTTTAGTTCCATAACTAAAAGTTACGGAACTAAAAGTGTGAGAAGACTAAACGCAAGAAATAGACGAGCGGGGTCTTATAATTTTGTGCTGATTTTTTATAATTTGCCTTATAAAAATTCAGTCGTGACCATGCATTGTATGCGAAACCGTATAACAACTTGTGTGTTTTAAAGCTCTTTCAAAATGATATATGTTTGGAAAATCATTATCATTTTCACCATTTTTAACATTATAGACATATCGGGGTATCTACGTTGTCGCAGTGATACTACTTAAAACGACCTCACAACAGATACCAGCAACCCATCCCGCACATTACGTTGCCAGTGCCCCTTAAGACCCCGAATATGAAGAAACCTCACCCCGCATAAGCTTGACATTCAGTTTGTTAGCAAACGTTAAGATATGGCCTTCATATTCCCACTTCTTACACTGCATGGTTCAACCCAGCGGAGCCTGGAGAAGGTTTAAGAAGGAAACATATGCTATCTCATCCCTTCTTAAGAATAGTGTCTAGTGATCTTAAATTATTGATTGATCAGGGTAATGAGCATACAGATCATTCTTTTCCATGTTCCATTTCACTTCATATCAGGCCATGTATCGCACTGTTAGAGCGGTTCCAACGTAGAAGTGGGTTTTCTAAGCTTTCAGGTGTCTTATTTCCGGTGTGTAGTTTTAGATCGATGCATGGATGCATGGACAGATTAATGAAAGGATGGATGGATGGATGGATAATGCTTGCACGACTGGATCAATGAATGAATGTATAAGCAGACGAACCGGAAGATATACGAATGACTCCATCCTAAAACCAAGGAGAAAAAACCCTGCAGCTTCGTCTCTCAAAAGCCAAATTGGTAACGTATTTATTCACAATCTCTTCACCTTAGAAACCTGAGGAAGAATTATAACTTCACTAATGTTTCTTGAAATAAAACTTGCTATTCCAAGCAAGTGTTTGTCCAAACTTTGTCCGAAACTAACGGCATCGCCCCTTTTCTTGCCCTTGCGTGTTCTTGCGTTGCTAATGTTCATTGAGTGTATTTCTGCTTCGTTGACCAGCACCTTAGGTCCAATTGGTAAGAATTAATGCACATACTTTTGTAGTAGAACTATGTTCAAATAGTCGATACATGGCCATCTATAGCCAACCAAAATCATTCAAGGTATATTAATTATTGTCTAGAAAGGGGCCTGGGTGATTATCAGACGTTAAGGGGCTGGAATATCAAAATTAACACGCGCATTGACGGAAGGGGGCGGGTACCCGCCCCCCTCGGGTTTTTCGGAGATAGCGGAAAAACGGCGGCGATTAGCGCCACCGTACTTGTCATACCTTTTCCCTCATCATTTTTACAACTTCTGTGAAAATTTTAAGGTTAGGTCATCTCAGGTCAGGTCACCAGTACAGGTCAAGTGACCCGACCTCAAAACAAGTTTAAGATAGCATAAGTCGGAGCAGAGTGAACTTATCCGGTTGAAACTCGTATCACATAATGGCCCCACCGAGTTCTCTAAAATATGTTCCGGCATTTTTTATATCGATGACCTAAGGTCAGGTACGAGGCATGACCTCTCCATTGGAAATACATGGGAAAAATGGTTTTTACGGAATAACTCAGTAACGGATGGTGATAGAGCATTTATTTTAGCTGCATTAGACTCTCGCCTGGGCTTTGCGGTTCTAATGATATGCATTTTATATAATTTGACCCTGACCTGACCTCAGGTCAGGTCAAATCCTTGATTTGACCTAGCAAGGTCAAATTATATATCATTCGATTCGGCTTGCTGAGAGGATTCATATAGTTCAAGTCGTTTTGCTCTACCTTTACTTGTTCAGATGTAATGGCCGAAAGACTGAATTTACATGTTATCCCTATAACGGCATGTTTTGACCTCTCGTGGCCTTAAATGTGACCTGAGAAAAAATGGTCAAATGTTTTCGATGGAGAAGTGGACGGGCAGCCCAACACCGTTTACCGTTTTCCGCTACCTACCGTGGTTCTCGAGAAGGTGACGAGAACGTTTATCATTCGTTTATCTTCCGTTTTTCGCTACCTACCGTCAATGCGAGGGTGGCTCAGACCACCGTCAATGCGCGTGTTAATCCTATTTTTGCTAATGGAAAACTTAACATGCGCATTGACGAGAGGGGGCGGTTACCCTCCCCCCTCGGGATTTTCGGAGATAGCATAACAACAGCGGTACGTAGCGCCGCCGTACTTGGCGTACCTTTTCTCTCATCATCTTTACAACTTTTCTCGAAATTTTAAGGTTAGGTCATCTCAAACCAGGTCACCAGTACAGGTCAAGGGACCTGATTTCAAAAGAAGTTTACGATAGCATAAGTCGGAACAGGGTGAACTTATCCGATTGAAACTCATCACATAATGGCGCCACCGAGTTCTCTTAAATATATTCTAGTTTTTTATATCGATGACCTGAGGTCAGGTACGAGACATGACCTCTCCATTGGAAATACCTGGGATAAATGGTTTTAACTGAATAACATAGTAATGAATGGTGGTAGAGCGTTTATTTTGACTGCATTATATTGGCTTGTCTTTGCAATTCTAAGATATGCATTTAACCTAATTTGACCTTTACCTGACCTCAGATCAGGTCAAATCCTTGATTGGTCCAAGCAAGGTCATATTATATATCATGCGATTCGGCTTGCTGCAAGGATTCATATGGTTCATTTTTTGTGCTCTATCTTAACTTTTTCAGACGCAATGACCGAAAACCTTCATTTACATGTTATCCCTATAGCGACATGATTTGAACTCTAGTGATTTTAAATTTGACCTTATAAGAAATGGTTAAAATATTTTTGATGGAGAAGTGGATGGGCTACCCAAAGCCGTTTAATGTTTTTCGCTACCTAGCGTGGTTTTCGAGATCTCGTGGTTTTCGGGCGGGTAACCTCCCCCGTCAAAGCGAAGGTGGCTCACATCCCGTCAATGCGCGTGTTATGACATTTTGTGTGACTCAGCTTACACTGAAGACAAACATTAGCACAAACACAGTTTCCGTGGTGTAGTGGTTATCACATCCGCCTAACACGCGGAAGGTCCTCGGTTCGAGACCGGGCGGAAACATCGGTTATAGATGAAAAAATGATGATACCCGTTTTACAGCTCTAGAAGTATGTTTTTCAGCATGTGGCTTCAGTTGGTGTGGAATTCTTTGCCCAAATTAGGATAACACTTTCCTACCCACGTCTACTCAGGGGCGGACTGATATTATTTCCACTCAGCGTCGATATCAATCAATGCAGATTCAATCGAAAGAAATGAATAAGAGAAAACATGTCAGAAATACCGATAAATATGTCAAGCGCAATGCGTATGAATAAGTAAACAGTCAAAGTGAATTATATTTGACAGAAAAAGTTGAAAACCAGCGATCAAAAACATTTAAACTCCGAGCAACAAAGCTTAAAACCACAATGGCATCGCAGAACAAACATTAGGCTAAGGGCGGGTAAGAGTACGCAGGAGATAAAGAGTACGTAGCGGCTGTTTTGGTTACTTGCAACCATTGAGATGTTGGATACCCTGGAATAAAAAGCAAGGTCAGTGCCTTGGTTGCAAAAAAATCATCATGCTCCTGTTGTTTCCGCGGGAGTACAGAGCAAAATAAGCTTTTGAGAACCCTTGATGTAATATTTTTCTTAACTAGGCAAACTTTTAGACCATGCTTTTATTATGGTATTATGGTCTGTCATCAGCAAGAAGGCTGAGCTAGGACTGTGCTGCAGGACTGAAGCTCACACTAAAATGTCTGCAAACATGTTTATGAAGACTTTCTTCCTAAGGGAACATGTCCGGAAAGAGTACGCAGTAGACCATTGTGCAAGAGTACGCGTACTCAAGAGTTAGGAAAACTTATTTTCGCTCGGGGCAGAAACTGTAATTCATATTTGGAAAAACAAGCATTGCAACACAGTTCTTGTATATTTAGAATAATATGAAACCATACAATCACCTAGTTTGATGACAAAAAAACTCCGCGACATGGCCTACGCACCTAAAGCACAGCGGGCATCAATGCGTGCTCCAGATTCCCCCTTTGCGTACTCTTACAAACCCACTCCGGCAAGAGTACGCACGTGACATTTTATTTTTGATGGGCTCGTGGCGAGTTCCTTTCAGAGACATCGAGTTGAAACAGGGACCATACATAGACAATTATTCTGGCTAAGCAACCGTATAAAAATTTTAGCTGTTAGAGCTATAGGAGAAAAGTGAACGTCTTTAGAAAGTTAAGTACGTGCTCTTGCACGGACTTCCCCTGTAATTGCATCATCGATCGCTTAGCTTTCACCGTCTGATATTTGAAGGAGTTGAGAGTAAACACAGTTAAATTTTTTTCCTCTATGTACCAACATGCCAGAGCTCACCTTCCGTTTTCATGTCTGTTCACCAGGATCCATGCCAGCCTGAAAATGTTTCCGCCCGGGCTCGAACCGAGGACCTTCCGCGTGTGAGGCGGACGTGATAACCACTACACCACGGAAACAAGGTTCATGAGATATAAATTATTTTTGTTCGGCGAGAAACCTGGAGTAGTGGTTCCAATCACCATTTAATACAAAATCTTTTCCACAACCTAAAATGAAACATGTATTCAACGGCTTGGTAGCGGCCAACTCTGACAGTTCAAGAGCAGATACTGTGTCGGGAACCTTTTGGAGTCGCTGGCCAATAGTTTGACACAGGGGGTTTGACAGACACAGAGCGTGTTCGGCGGTAGTGTATACCCAGACTTTATCAAGATATGTATGCCGGTGCAGTACAGCAGCCGAAAACGCGCATGTACAGCACCAGATATCTACGTTGAGCCAGCGATGCTACTTAAAACAACAACAACCTCACAACAGATACCAGCAGCCCATACCACACATGAGCGCCGTTAAATACGTTGCCAGAGCCTCGTAAAGCCCCAAATATGAAGAGACCTCACCAAGGCTGACATTTAGTTTGTTAGTAAACGTTAAGGTATGGCCCAGATATTCTCAGTTCTTGCACTGCTGGTGCAACCCAGCGGAGCCTGGTGAAGGTTTAATAGAGAAACATATATATATATATATATATATATATATATATATATATATATATATATAATATATATATATATATATATATATATATATATATGTTTCGATAAAAATGACGGAGAACTTAGCGTTCGTTCTTTTTGAGTTAAGAGACTCAAGCTTGCGAATTAAGCGTCTATCGTCTTGGTAAAATTGATGCAGAACTGAACTAAAGACCATTACATGCGATGTTTCATTATTACGAACAACATCTTCAGGCATAAGTGATACATATAACACTAAAGTGATACATATATAGTGATAATAATAGCAAAATACAGTTCAAAACACTCACCGTCTCGGATCGAAAATGGTTGAGACTACGTTGAATCAGTGGTTTAGAAATTTGAATTCAATCACACGAAATCAACTGGAGGACGCTTATCATTACAAGAAGATCAATAATTATCAATGAAAACTATCCAGTATGGCATAAATATCGATACATCAGAACATTAAATACTAGCCTAGCGTCGTTACCCATAAAAAGAGGCGTACTTACCCAATAAGTACGCCTTGAAGTCAACCTCTGAGTTCATCAAGGTCCTAAAGCTTCACAAGAGGAAAGGGATGCTTGCGTCTTTAGATGCACAGAGTTTATTCACTAATGTGCCGATTAACGAATCTAGACGTATTATCCTCGACTATGATTACAACCACCCTACTCTGCCGCCTCCTCGAGTATCGAAGAAAATAATCGAAGATATGTTGGCTACATGTACTAAAAGTGCCCCTTTCCGCTGTCCCAGGGGTGAGCTGTTTTACCAAGTAGATGGGATAGCAATGGGGTCCCCTTTGGGAGTACTTTTCGCCCAGAGCTACATGAGTTTCGTGGAAGAAAAGGCTCTAAGCCGTATGGATATCCCCCTTTCAAGTATCTCAGTTATAGCGACGATATATGGGTGGACATTCACGATAGCAGCCAGCTCCAGAAACTCAAAACTCTGCTCGAAGAAGAGTCAACACTGAAATTCACCACTGAAGAAAGCAAGGACAATACAATCCCGTTTCTAGATACGTTCGTCGACGGCTCTACTGGGGAATTCAAGACAGAAGTATTCAGGAAAGAGACGAACACAGGACATTGTTTGAACGGGAAAAGCGAGTGCCCGAAACGCTACAAGGAGAATGTTATTCGAGCTTACGTCCACCGCGCTCTAACATATTGTTCCTCCTGGAATTTAGTCCACCAAGAGTTTGAGCGCATCAAAACATCCTACGTTGCAACGACTACAGCATAAATGACATCGATAAGATTATTCGGAAACAACTCGATAAATCCTGCCGACCTCAAGAAACACAGACAACGACAACAGGGGCAACGATTAGGCTGTTCTATCAGAGCAGCATGTCTTCAGCACATTTGAAGGACGAGAAGGCTCTGCATGAAACCATCCACAACTGTAAACCGACCCAACAAAGTGACCGTCTCCATCTGGTGATATACTACAAAAGCCCACGGCTATCCAGCCTTATAATGAAGAATTGCCTGTCTCAAGTCCAATCTGACTTCAAACCCACTAACGCAGTCTACAAGTTCAACTGCCCTGCTGGTGACTGCGCGCACCGCTCCGATTGTAGCTACGTTGGATTCACGACCACCACGCTTTCGAGAAGATTGACCATGCACCTGCAAGATGGAGCTCCAGAAAAGCACTTGCGCCGCTCACACGGTAAACGACTAACCAGAGACATGTTGGTCGAAAACACGGAAATCCTAGCGAGATGCCATGATAAGACAAGGCTCCAAGTGCTGGAGGCAGTATACATCAGGGACATCAATCCGATAATTAATAGGCAAATGAACATCGCCTCGGCGCTATCCGTGTTTAACAGTGCCCCTCTTGGGCCTAGGTTATAACGTGATAGTGTTGGGGGGGACTTTTTATGGGTAACGACGCTAGGCTAGTATTTAATGTTCTGATCTATCGATAATTATGCCGCACTGGATAGTTTTCATTGATAATTATCGATCTTCTAATGATAAGCGCCCTCCGTTTGATTTCGTGTGATTGAATTCAAATTTCTAAACCACTGATTCAACGTAGTCTTAAAGGGAATGTGGCACCTTCACAACGTGATTTTAACTGAGATAGCCAAGTTGTAAGGCAGGTCGGAAAACCCGGTACTCCATATTTCATTTGTTTTGGAACTCGATATTTCCGTAGAAAAAAGCTAAAACCTACCTGACACCAGCCCCCTCAGCCCCCGTCGCCGGCAGCCATTGTTGTGAGCTACTGGTGTGACGACATATGCTGACGTCACGATGAGCATCAGCCAATCGAATCCCTTGAAGCGTTTCAAGTATGGTAGTGGTTGCCAGATCGCGAGATCATCCACAGGCTGATATTTATTTCTTTTTCTAGAGGAGTATTTTTAAAGACCAAATATTGAGCCCATTGTACATTTTTTTCAGAGAAATCGTGAGTGGTTTCATTATTTTTGACTAAAAGTACGCCTAATAACACTAAATTACAGGATTCGACCAAGGTGCCACATTCCCTTTAACCATTTTCGATCCGAGACGGTGAGTGTTTTGAACTGTATTTTGCTATTAGTATCACTACATATGCATCAATTTAGTGTTATATGTATCACTTATGCCTGAAGATGTTGTTCGTAACAATGAAACGTCGCATGCAATGGCCTTTAGTTCAGTTCTGCATCAATTTAACCAAGACGATAGACGCTTAATTCGCAAGCCTGAGTCTATGAACTCAAAAAGAACGAACGCTACGTTCTCCGTCATTTTTAACGAAACATGTATCGAGAAAAACCTGCTTTCGAACTATATATATATATATATATATATATATATATATATATATATATATATATTGGGAGCAGGTTTTTCTCGATACATGTTTCGTTAAAAACATGTATCGTAGGTTATAATGTGATAGTGTTGTGTAGGCCTAGTGTAGTGATAGTGACATAGGCCTAGGTTATAATGTGATAGTGTTGGGGGGGACTTTTTATGGGTAACGACGCTAGGCTAGTATTTAATGTTTTGATCTATCGATAATTATGCCGCACTGGATAGTTTTCATTGATAATTATTGATCTTCTAATGATAAGCGCCCTCCGTTTGATTTCGTGTGATTGAATTCAAATTTTTAAACCACTGATTCAAAGAAGTCTTAACCATTTTCGATCCGAGACGATGAGTGTTTTGAACTGTATTTTGCTATTATTATCACTATATATGTATCACTTATGCCTGAAGATGTTGTTCGTAACAATGAAACGTCGCATGCAATGGCCTTTAGTTCAGTTCTGCATCAATTTGACCAAGACGATAGACGATTAATTCGCAAGCTTGAGTCTCTGAACTCAAAAAGAACGAACGCTAAGTTCTCTGTCATTTTTAACGAAACATATATATATATATATATATATATATATATATATATATGTATATACATATAAATATATTATCCCCTCTTAATTGCGGAATTTCTAGTGATCTTAAGTTATTGACTGAAACATGGTCATAAGCATACAACTCTTTCTTTTCCATGTTCCATTGCATTTCAAATAAGGTCATGTATCGCACTGGTAAAGGGGTCCAACGGGGAAGTGGGTTTTCTAAGTTTCCAGGTGCTTATTACCGGTATGTAGTTTTAGATCCATGCATGGATGCATGGATAGATGAATGAAAGGATGGATGGATGAATGGTTAATACTTGCACGACTGGAACAATGAATGAATGTATAAGCAGACGAACCGGAAGATAAACGAATGACTCAAACCTAAAATGAAAGAAAAAAACTCCGCAACTTCTCCCAAAACCAAATTCCCCAAAACCAAATTGATAACATATTTATTCACAATCTCTTCGCATTACGAACCAGAGGAAGATTCATAACTATACTGAGGTTTCTAGAAATGAAACTTGAAATTCCAAGCAAGAGTTTGTCCAAACTGTCACTGAAACTAACGGCATCGCCGCATTTCTTGCTAAGGGAGAGTAAAGGGCGACGGTGGCCTTACAGCCATAACAACGACCTAGGACAACGGCACCATAAAAAACAAAGCTCTCGGCATCAACGTTGTAGAAATAGATTTGCACGGAATGCTACTAGAAACCATAAGTGTCGCCACCGGCAAAAAAGTGGGGGGCCAGTCAATCTTCAACCTGATGCTGACAAAAAACTTTCAACATCAGGACCAAAAACTGTTCGAGTTTGGGCTCCCCGTTGCCTTCCGCAGCGGCTGGATATAAAAATGTCCGGCTGTCCCTCATTTCGACTGAGGTCAGGAAATTTTTGGCCAAAAAGTGGGAGGCCAGGCCCCCTGGCCCCCCTTTTCCGACGCGTATGCTAGAAACATCCTATCAAATTAGCATATAATGGTGGAAGAACATTCTAAATCAAACAGTCAAGTGCGAGAACATTTCAAAACGTTCCAAACACTCACCGTCCATGCACACAGGGCCTGTCGTATTCAGGACACCTGGCGCAGTAGCGTTGCTAATGTTCATTGAGTGTATTTTTGCCAGACTTGACCAGTGCCTTAGGTCCAATTTGTAAGAATTAATGCCCACACTTTTGTAGTACAATCATGTTCGAATAAACAATACACAGCAATTTATAGCCAAACAAAATCATTCAAATTAGACTGAATATTATCTAGAAAGGGGCCTGAGTAATTATCAGACGTTTGTGTGTTGGAATATCAAATTTAAACCTATTTTCACTGATGAAAAACTAAAAATGTTTTTGTGACTCAGGTAGCACTGAAAACAAAAGACAGGATCTACAGTTTCCGTGGTGTAGTGGTTATCACATCCGCCTAACACGCGGAAGGTCCTCGGTTCGAGCCCGGGCGGAAACATTTTCTATAGATTAGAAACCAATAATAGTCTCTTTCACATTTCTAAAGTATATTTGTCAGCACGTGGCGTCAGTCGATGTGGAATTCTGTGCCCAAATTAAGATTACACTTTCCTATAAACGTGAACTCAGGGGCGGACTGATATTATTTCTACTTGTCTTTGATATCACTCAATGCAGATCCAATCGAAAGAATAAACGAAAGAAAACGTCAAAAATACCGACAAATATGTCGAACTCAATATGCATCAATACGTTAACGGTCAGAGTGAAATACTTTTGACAGACAAGGCCAGGGGCGGACGCAGACCCGAGTTTTGGGGGAAATCCATGTCTGCCTCTCCTCCTGGGGGAGGGGGTGCGATTTGCATTTAGCTTTTCAACGTGGAGCAACCAAGTTTAAAACCACAATGTATATCGCAAACCAAACATTAGAATCGCATCATCGATCGGCCTACGTTATCTGGTATGTGAAGGGAAATGGAAAGTAGGCGCGGATAGAAATTTTTATCTGTATATTATAATTGCCAGAGCTCACACCTTTCGCTTTTATGTCTATCCACTCGGGTGTTCACCAGGATCCATGCCAGCCTGAAAATGTTTCCGCCCGGGCTCGAACCGGGGACCTTCCGCGTGTGAGGCGGACGTGATAACCACTACACTACGGAAACCATATTCACGGATGTAGAAATTATTTTATCGAAGGGGAAACGTAGAGCATTGGTTCCAACAGTGGCGAATCCAGGGAAGGGGGCAAAAAGGAATTTTCCCTCCCCTAAAGTGGAAAAGCTCGGGGAAAACCTATGCTTTTGCCCCCGCCCAAGCGGTCGACCTCCTTTTGCCCCGACTAATGTGTAGTGTGCAAGCAGGATTCTGGTGTTTCAACTCTCAACTTCAAACAGAACCAGTTAAGTTCAGTGTGAATGTTGGGTCCTGGATAGGAAAAAGTATATTGAGCTCAAATTTTTCGCGCCACGACGTTTTTTTGCTTTTCGACTTTAGTTTACCCCGCAAACCGGCCGGCTAGATCCCCCCACTGGTTCCCAATCTCTAATTAGGTACCTAATTCAGATTATTTTCCACAATCTATAAAAAATATTCAACGGCCTGGTAGCGGCCAACTCTGACAGTTCAAGAGCAGAAATCGTGTCGGGAATCTTTGAGAGCCACTGGCCGATGATCAGACAGACACAGAGCGTGTTCAGCGGTACAACATACCCAGATTTATCAATATATGTATGCCGGTGCAGTATAGCAGCCGAAAACGCGCAGGTGCAGCATCAAATGTCTCCGCTGAGTAAGCGAAACTACTTAAAACGACCTCACGGTTGTCATCCGAGGCCAGTGATTTGGCAGTATAGTGACCTCAAGGGTTGCGAAACAAAACACGTCAACTGCCAAGATGAGCATGACAGTCGCCACCGGCAAGAACGTGAGGGTGCAGGTAAATCTTTAACCTTTCACTGACAATAAACGTCCTCTCCATTACCAAAAATTCATCGAGTTTTGGCTTATTGTTGCATTTTGCACTGGCTGGCTATAAAAATGCACCGGTATTTGGCTGAAATCAGGTGCTTTAGGAAAGGCGAGGGCGCGGCCCTCCCCTGCTCCAACGCTTAAACAGTTGAAATCAGTCTTGAGTCTCTATGTCACACTCCTTCCCAAGGTTTTTTGGTCAGGGGCCGGTCATCCCTGAGATCGTTCGGCCTTTGCTAGAGACCAGACCATGGAAGCAGAGCAATGTTGGCTGGAAGACCAAAAAAAAAAAACGGAAATTTTAGCCGAAAAACCCGAAAAGAGAGCGCTGGAGCTGGAAAAGAGACGTTCAAAAACAAAACACAAAAAGACACAGAAAATATTCCGAGAAGGCTCAACCTACGCAAGGAAGAGTACGAAAAGGACACAGAAAGCCAGAACCAAAAAGGCTCAGAGAACACCCGGCAACAGAAGAACCAGTGGTAAGAAAGAAGAGGATGTCTTCTGTAGTGTATGCTTAAAGAACTTCCAAACCAGCATGGCAAAGGAAACATAGGTCCAGTGTCAGTTAAATTATTTGAGGCCCTACGAGACATGCATTGCGATCAGAAAGAACTAGACGCATGGCTTTAATATATTATAGTTGACCCCTGGGGTGTTACAGCTGATCCTTGATGCGGTAAAATTTAAAATTTGAAGTAAATTTTTCAAAGCCAAGTTTCGACCAATAAATGTTTTTATTTTGGTATAGTGCAACATCTGCCAGATGGCCAAAATGTCAAGGCTGCTGAAAATATGAGGAAAAGCTGTCGAGCACAAAGCATTGCCCTTCCTGAAGCATACAAGTCCAAATTGTTACAGTTGACCCGGTCTTCCCTATCAGATTTAGAGAAAAAAGTGATGCAACGATCTCACTATAAATTTCACATATGCTTCCAACACATAATAAATAAATGGGCTAAGCACTTCACACCGGCACACTAGCAACCAGTCTGACGCGATTTGACGACAATGTGTCCCGCCTAATTCACGAACGAGCTCTGAGCGCTGACAACCGACCATGTCTGAAATGAGAGCATCATGCAATGCCACGGTACTGGCTGGGGCCGGGGCTTCTGGTCTGATAGAAAACGATGCTTGGTTGTAGGCCAACTCCAGCGTTGTGATTAGTTGAATTTATGCTGAGGCTACCTGGCCGGGATTTTCCGTAACTACTTTCTTGGCTTCGTTTTTGCACGATGGAGTAGACAGGTACCTATGGTAGTTTTTGAACACAATTTTAGTGGATTACCAATTTGGGACGAGAAATAGAACAAATTATTATCGGGTGATGTTCTGTTTTATTTTCGTTGGGTGAGTTTGCGTTTATTCAGTGTTAAGTTTTACTTGTGTTTTTCACTGCGGGGCCAATTTCCCGGCACTGAGGGAGGGGATTTCGGCCGACTGAGGGCCAATTGGCCCCCCAGTTAACATTTTAAACAATGGCCTGCTTGTACCTGACCTTAGGTCGTCGATATAAAAATACTAGAACACATTTCAGAGAACTCTGTGGACCCATTGTGTGATATGAGTTTTAATCGGATACGTTCACCCTGTTCCGACTTATGCTATTGTGATTTTTGACGTCAGGTCACTTGACCTGTTTTGGTGACCTGACCTGAGATGACCTAACCTTGAAACTTTTGCAAAATTTTCAAAAATGAAAAGAGAAAAGGTATGCCAAGTACAGCGGCGCTACGCCCCGCCGTTTTTATGCTGTCTCGGAAAAACCTGAGGGGCGGGCGGATATCCGCCCCCGTCAATACGCGTGCTAAAAGCTCGAAAATACGCTAGTTAGCGAAAAACGGTGAACGGTGTTTGGTAGCCTGGACTAAATTATGAATAGTGTTTTTATAAAATGCCAGGTAAAATCCAGGGTCACCATAGGCCAAAACATGTCACCATTGGGATATGATGGGATATACTGGAAGTGAAGGCTTTTCAGTGTCAGCATCTGACGTAGGGGAGCTAAAAGAAAACTATCTACACTTTTGGAATCATCAAGGCAAACTGCGTCGCGTGATGTATAATAAGAGCTTGTCCGTTAGGCAATCTAACTTGATCTGATCTACGGAAAATCAAGGTGAAATTGTGTCAAAAGGCATACAATAAAGATAGCAGGGATAAGACAAACCCAATGACAAAATAAACAACGTCCTGTCTCTATTCCCGACGAAGTTATTTAACTTTACTATTATATTTACCAACCATTTAAGCCATCCATCTCCAATGGAGAGATCATGACTTGTACCTATACCTGACCTAAGGTCATCGATTTGGAAAATCTCCAAGTATATTTTGTGGTACCGGTGGGCATGGGGAGATCCCTGGATTCTGGGGCTCCCATGGGCTTTGTATAGGGATTGCATTGCCAACACACCCAGAGCCCCCTGGATTGAGAATAGACCTTCAGCCCTGCTGGTGGGCCCATTATGTGATATTAACTTATTTTCTATAAATTAACCCAGTTCGTACTAATGTTACCCTAAACTTGTTTGGAGGTGAGCCCATCGCGACACTCCTGACTTCAGCGATCTCAACCGCCTGCTATTCTGCGCTGACCGACGTCACCTCGCCTGTACAGAAGAGCAGCATGGAACAGATAACCAAGCCAATAGAGAGCCAAGTATGACTAGGAATGTTTGAAAAAACATAGTTGTTATACATATCCTGGCTTAAATATAAAACTGTATCATTTTCATGCAGGATTCTCGCTGAATATCTCGCAACACAAGTGAACGCGCCTCCACCAATCAGCGGCCGCCATCCCTTGACTGCCGCTTGCCTGCGGGCACAGAGGTTAGAGAGGTCACGCTGGTCACCGCTGACGCCGAGTTCAAGCCTTAATGGGGAGGGTTTACGATATTATAAAACCTACGTGTGGTGTGGTCAAAATAAGGTGGTTGTGCCTTCTTTTGGACTGAGGGAGGGGAACAGGTGTAGGAGACATTCTGTGCACGTAGGTGGGTATAGGGATTAGTTGTTTGACAGTGTGCGGTGTCGATAACACTGGGCAAAAAAAAACATGAAATCATCAAATGAGTCCGCTGAGTGAATATGCTTGGCGGCGAAATTGCAAAAGCTTATTTTGAGTTCGAAGTATTTTCCGGCATCAGACCATCTCCAAAAACCAAATGAAAAAACCAAAAGTCCCTCCGTCAAAGAGGGTGTTAAGTGTTTGGTACTGCAATTTTTTGTAGGTTTCGACAGCTCTCTTATAAATTTCCACTTTTAGCTGTTTCCGCTTTGCATCCAATTTGTGCTCTTGCTTGCTTTTCATCAACTAAAAATGTAAATTGACAAAGTGTATACTAGCCTTTCTCCTCGAATCCTGGATGTAAAATACACTTACATTATATGTTCAGGCACGGACCGAATATATAATTGAAGTGTCTTTTACATCCAGGATTCGAGGATAAAGCTTGTGCCCGACAGTGGCGGATCTAGTCGGTAGGTTTGGGCAGAGGGGCAAGGCAAAGTCGGAAAAAACTTCAAGCGGTGAAACATTTTGCTATAATTTAACCGGATGGTAGGTTTTAGGGGTTAGGCCAAAAGTGGAACAGCAGAAAAGTCACAGAGTGACAGATGTGGCCACAAGAGGTTTGTTTTGCTATCCAAGGCCCAATATTTACACTGAAGTTGATTGGTTCTGTTTGAAGTTGCGAGTTGAAGCACCAAAACCTTGTATTTAAGCTAAAAATGAGTCGGAGCAAAAAGGAGGTCGACAGATTGGGGGAGGGGGGCAAAATATAGTTTTGCCCCAGCTTTTCTGTTTAGCGATAAAATTCCTTTTGCTCCCCCTTTATTCCGCCACTGTTGCCAGAATATATGATGCAAGTGTACTTTATATCCAGGATTCGAGGAGACCTTCCAGTATACACCTCGTCAACTTATAATAATGCTCCTCGCCTCAGCACTCCGAAATCTATAAATGCAAATTGTTTATGCGTAGGTCCATGAGCATCGAAAGCGGGCGGGATGGGGCACGCGTCACCCACCCTCCAACATGCAAATCAGAGGGACGTTCCCCAAACATTTTGGGACTGGAATTAGGCTTATTTAGGTACATTTCGCCCCATTACCTGTGTGAACCTGCAAGTTGAAATACACCATCATTGTCAGACACCCTATAGGCAAGCCTTATGTTCGCTATCCACCCTCCCCCGTTCATCGCCAGTCCGAGGTTCGTCCCCCCCCCGAGAAAATAATCGCGTCGACACCCCACCGTAGCTCCTTTCTAGGCAAAACCTCGGATAGGAGATGCTAAAATTTTGACGTTTCACCATGTGATGGTAGAGAGAAATACGCTTTTCCATTTGGCCCGGGTGAGGTCGATGCCAAGTAATTGTCGGATGATACCTTATTTGGTGGCACTAGGTCAGTGAGTGAGTTAGGCCCGACGGTGAATTCTATTGCAGAATATTTTTGGAGACTGATTTTGTTAGTTGAAATACATTGTTTATCAAAAGTTATTCCGCACAGAGTAAGTTAATTTTGCAACGACTAACACTCATGGATTTTTCTGGATAATTTCGCTGTCAGTCTGGTGAGGATAATACCCTATCTATATGAAGGGTCAAATCATGCCTAGCAGCCATAACATGTCTGAATGACAAGAAATCAAGAGCAACGAGGGGAAAATTTGAAGCCGATATTCAACACTGATCCTGTATGACACATGTGCAGGTGTCACTGAGGTCCCATAAGGTCATACCACTGCGCTGGCCTCAGTTACTTCTCAGAGTTTTACGCTGATTTGCACGCAATCTCAACTCCTGAATGTGCTTAATACAGATGGTTTACTTTACAACCGTGACTGTCAGCTCTAAAAATTGACATTTACAGCTGCATCGTGCGCAGAGGCACACATATATAGGAAATTGTGCCTACTCACGGCTGAACATTTCGCGCCAATGAACTCAACGGTTATAATTCGGTTTTGGTTTCGTTTGCACGGGCAATGTATTGAGCCTCAGAGGTTGCACCCTCTTGGTATGCCCCCAATTCGACAGCCATAGGCAACTCATTCCTGACTACACTTTAGTTCCATAACTAAAAGTTACGGAACTAAAAGTGTGAGAAGACTAAACGCAAGAAATAGACGAGCGGGGTCTTATAATTTTGTGCTGATTTTTTATAATTTGCCGTATAAAAATTCAGTCGTGACCATGCATTGTATGCGAAACCGTATAACAACTTGTGTGTTTTAAAGCTCTTTCAAAATTATATATGTTTGGAAAATCATTATCATTTTCACCATTTTTAACATTATAGACATATCGGGGTATCTACGTTGTCGCAGTGATACTACTTAAAACGACCTCACAACAGATACCAGCGACCCATCCCGCACATTACGTTGCCAGTGCCCCTTAAGACCCCGAATATGAAGAAACCTCACCCCGCATAAGCTTGGCATTCAGTTTGTTAGCAAACATTAAGATATGGCCTTCATATTCCCACTTCTTACACTGCATGGTTCAACCCAGTGGAGCCTGGAGAAGGTTTAAGAAGGAAACATATGCTATCTCATCCCTTCTTAAGAATAGTGTCTAGTGATCTTAAATTATTGATTGATCAGGGTAATGAGCATACAGATCATTCTTTTCCATGTTCCATTTCACTTCATATCAGGCCATGTATTGCACTGTTAGAGCGGTTCCAACGTAGAAGTGGGTTTTCTAAGCTTTCAGGTGTCTTATTTCCGGTGTGTAGTTTTAGATCGATGCATGGATGCATGGACAGATTAATGAAAGGATGGATGGATGGATGGATAATGCTTGCACGACTGGATCAATGAATGAATGTATAAGCAGACGAACCGGAAGATATACGAATGACTCCATCCTAAAACCAAGGAGAAAAAACCCTGCAGCTTCGCCTCTCAAAAGTCAAATTGGTAACGTATTTATTCACAATCTCTTCACCTTAGAAACCTGAGGAAGAATTATAACTTCACTAATGTTTCTTGAAATAAAACTTGCTATTCCAAGCAAGTGTTTGTCCAAACTTTGTCCGAAACTAACGGCATCGCCCCTTTTCTTGCCCTTGCGTGTTCTTGCGTTGCTAATGTTCATTGAGTGTATTTCTGCTTCGTTGACCAGCACCTTAGGTCCAATTGGTAAGAATTAATGCACATACTTTTGTAGTAGAACTATGTTCAAATAGTCGATACATGGCCACCTATAGCCAACCAAAATCATTCAAGGTATATTAATTATTGCCTAGAAAGGGGCCTGGGTGATTATCAGACGTTAGGGGCTGGAATATCAAAATTAACACGCGCATTGACGGAAGGGGGCGGGTACCCGCCCCCTCGGGTTTTTCGAAGATAGCGGAAAAACGGCGGCGATTAGCGCCGCCGTACTTGTCATACCTTTTCCCTCATCATTTTTACAACTTCTGTGAAAATTTTAAGGTTAGGTCATCTCAGGTCAGGTCACCAGTACATGTCAAGTGACCCGACCTCAAAACAAGTTTAAGATAGCATAAGTCGGAGCAGAGTGAACTTATCCGGTTGAAACTCGTATCACATAATGGCCCCACCGAGTTCTCTAAAATATGTTCCGGCATTTTTTATATCGATGACCTAAGGTCAGGTACGAGGCATGACCTCTCCATTGGAAATACATGGGAAAATGGTTTTTACGGAATAACTCAGTAACGGATGGTGATAGAGCATTTATTTTAGCTGCATTAGACTCTCGCCTGGGCTTTGCGGTTCTAATGATATGCATTTTTTATAATTTGACCCTGACCTGACCTCAGGTCAGGTCAAATCCTTGATTTGACCTTGCAAGGTCAAATTATATATCATTCGATTCGGCTTGCTGAGAGGATTCATATAGTTCAAGTCGTTTTGCTCTACCTTTACTTGTTCAGATGTAATGGCCGAAAGACTGAATTTACATGTTATCCCTATAACGGCATGTTTTGACCTCTCGTGGCCTTAAATGTGACCTGAGAAAAAATGGTCAAATGTTTTCGATGGAGAAGTGGACGGGCAGCCCAACACCGTTTACCGTTTTTCGCTACCTACCGTGGTTCTCGAGAAGGTGACGAGAACGTTTATCATTCGTTTATATTCCGTTTTTCGCTACCTACCGTCAATGCGAGGGTGGCTCAGACCACCGTCAATGCGCGTGTTAATCCTATTTTTGCTGATGGAAAACTTAACATGCGCATTGACGAGAGGGGGCGGTTACCCTCCCCCCTCGGGATTTTCGGAGATAGCATAACAACAGCGGTACGTAGCGCCGCCGTACTTGGCGTACCTTTTCTCTCATCATCTTTACAACTTTTCTCGAAATTTTAAGGTTAGGTCATCTCAAACCAGGTCACCAGTACAGGTCAAGGGACCTGATTTCAAAAGAAGTTTACGATAGCATAAGTCGGAACAGGGTGAACTTATCCGATTGAAACTCATCACATAATGGCGCCACCGAGTTCTCTTAAATATATTCTAGTTTTTTATATCGATGACCTGAGGTCAGGTACGAGACATGACCACTCCATTGGAAATACCTGGGATAAATGGTTTCAACTGAATAACATAGTAATGAATGGTGGTAGAGCGTTTATTTTGACTGCATTATATTGGCTTGTCTTTGCAATTCTAAGATATGCATTTAACCTAATTTGACCTTTACCTGACCTCAGATCAGGTCAAATCCTTGATTGGTCCAAGCAAGGTCATATTATATATCATGCGATTCGGCTTGCTGCAAGGATTCATATGGTTCATTTTTTGTGCTCTATCTTAACTTTTTCAGACGCAATGACCGAAAACCTTCATTTACATGATATCCCTATATCGACATGATTTGAACTCTAGTGATTTTAAATTTGACCTTATAAGAAATGGTTAAAATATTTTTGATGGAGAAGTGGATGGGCTACCCAAAGCCGTTTAATGTTTTTCGCTACCTAGCGTGGTTTTCGAGATCTCGTGGTTTTCGGGCGGGTAACCTCCCCCGTCAAAGCGAAGGTGGCTCACATCCCGTCAATGCGCGTGTTATGACATTTTGTGTGACTCAGCTTACACTGAAGACAAACATTAGCACAAACACAGTTTCCGTGGTGTAGTGGTTATCACATCCGCCTAACACGCGGAAGGTCCTCGGTTCGAGACCGGGCGGAAACATCGGTTATAGATGAGAAAAAATGATGATACCCGTTTTACAGCTCTAGAAGTATGTTTTTCAGCATGTGGCTTCAGTTGGTGTGGAATTCTTTGCCCAAATTAGGATAACACTTTCCTACCCATGTCTACTCAGAGGCGGACTGATGTTATTTCCACTCAGCGTCGATATCAATCAATGCAGATTCAATCGAAAGAAATGAATAAGAGAAAACATGTCAGAAATACCGATAAATATGTCAAGCGCAATGCGTATGAATAAGTAAACAGTCAAAGTGAATTATATTTGACAGAAAAAGTTGAAAACCAGCGATCAAAAACATTTAAACTCCGAGCAACAAAGCTTAAAACCACAATGGCATCGCAGAACAAACATTAGGCTAAGGGCGGGTAAGAGTACGCAGGAGATAAAGAGTACGTAGCGGCTGTTTTGGTTACTTGCAACCATTGAGATGTTGGATACCCTGGAATAAAAAGCAAGTTCAGTGCCTTGGTTGCAAAAAAATCATCATGCTCCTGTTGTTTCCGCGGGAGTACAGAGCAAAATAAGCTTTTGAGAACCCTTGATGTAATATTTTTCTTAACTAGGCAAACTTTTAGACCATGCTTTTATTATGGTATTATGGCCTGTCATCAGCAAGAAGGCTGAGCTAGGACTGTGCTGCAGGACTGAAGCTCACACTAAAATGTCTGCAAACATGTTTATGAAGACTTTCTTCCTAAGGGAACATGTCCGGAAAGAGTACGCAGTAGACCATTGTGAAAGAGTACGCGTACTCAAGAGTTAGGAAAACTTATTTTCGCTCGGGGCAGAAACTGTAATTCATATTTGGAAAAACAAGCATTGCAACACAGTTCTTGTATATTTAGAATAATATGAAACCATACAATCACATAGTTTGATGACAAAAAAAACTCCGCGACATGGCCTACGCACCTAAAGCACAGCGGGCATCAATGCGTGCTCCAGATTCCCCCTTTGCGTACTCTTACAAACCCACTCCGGCAAGAGTACGCACGTGACATTTTATTTTTGATGGGCTCGTGGCGAGTTCCTTTCAGAGACATCGAGTTGAAACAGGGACCATACATAGACAATTATTCTGGCTAAGCAACCGTATAAAAATTTTAGCTGTTAGAGCTATAGGAGAAAAGTGAACGTCTTTAGAAAGTTAAGTACGTGCTCTTGCACGGACTTCCCCTGTAATTGCATCATCGATCGCTTAGCTTTCACCGTCTGATATTTGAAGGAGTTGAGAGCAGTGACGGATCCAAGGGGGGCCCAGGGGCCCGGGCCCCCCTTAGCTCCCAAGCGCCCCAGTAGAGCTTAGCTCATGTCGGGCGCCGAAGGCGCCCGATATGAGTGGCGCGCCTGTACCCATCTCGTGCGCCAAGGTGGTAGATACCACTTATTCCACTTGAATTAACACATACTCCTTAAAACCATGGCAAAGCGCCCCTGCCCAAACATTAGACGCCTTTACTGGTCTTTTGCGCCCCAGTAAAATGTTGCAGATGAAATTTAGAAAGCTAACAAAAGCACCCCGGCAAAGAAAAGGCGCCACTAGATAGCAAGATTGCGCCATGGGGAACTAATACACTCCTGAGTAGCCTAGGCGCCCCCTGGATGAAGCGCCCCCAGGTAGCCTAGACGCCCCCTGGATGAAGCGCCCCAGGTAGCCTAGGCGCCCCCTGGATGAAGCGCCCTACGGATATCATATGCGCCCTTGGCTAGGAAAGGCGCCCCTGGGCAGCAAAGGCAAATCTTGGTAACATATGTACCCCGGACAGCATAAGCGTCCCTTAGATAGAAGTAGGCGCTTTAGGAAAATAAAATGCTCACCTTGGGTAGAAAAAGGCGCCCTTTGATAGCCTAGGCGCCCACTGAAAAAAAGCGCGTTACGGATGTCATATGCACCCTTGGATAGCAAAGGCGCCCCTGGGTAGCAAAGGCGCCCCTAGGACGGCACCCCTTCGATAGAAAATCCGCCTTTGGATAGCCTAGGCGCCCCCTGGATGAAGCGCCCTACGGATATCATATGCGCCCTGTTCTAGGAAAGGCGCCCCTGGGCAGCAAAGGCAAATCTTGGTAACCGAGGTGCTATGGACAGCATAAGCGCCCCTTAGATAGAAATAGGTGCTTTAGGAATATGAAATGCTCACCTTGGGTAGAAAAAAGCGCCCTTTGATAGCCTAGGCGCCCACTGGAAAAAACGCCTTACGGATGTCGTATGCACCCTTGGATAGCAAAGGCGCCCCTGGACAGCAAAGACAACCCTGGATAACACAAGTGCTGTGGACAGCAAAGGCGCCCCTGGGTAGCAAAGGCGCCCCTAGGAAGGCACCCCTTCGATAGAAAAGCCGCCTTTGGATAGCCTAGGCGCCCCCTGGATGAAGCGCCCTACGGATATCATATGCGCCCTTGGCTAGGAAAGGCGCCCCTGGGTAGCAAAGGCAAATCTTGGTAACATATGTACCCCGGACAAAATAAGCGCCCCTTAGATAGAAGTAGGCGCCTTGGGAAAATAAAATGATCACCTTGGGCAGAAAAAGGCGCCCTTTGAAAGCCTAGGCGCCCACTGGAAAAAGCGCCCTACGGATATTATATGCACCCTTGACTAGGAAAGGCGCCCCTTGGCAGCAAAGTCAAATCTTGGCAACATATGTACCCCGTACAGCACAAGCGCCCCTTAGATAGAAGTAGGCGCTTTAGGAAAATGAAATGCTTACCTTGAGCAGAAAAAGGCGCCCTTTGATAGCCTAGGCGCCCTTTGATAGCCTAGGCGCCCTCTGGAAAAAAACAACCTACGGATATCATATGCGCCCTTGGCTAGAAAAGGCGCCCCTGGGCAGCGAAGGCAAATCTTGGTAACATATGTATCCCGTACAGCATAACCGCCCCTTAGATAGAAGTAGGCGCTTTAGGAAAATAAAATGCTCACCTTGAGCAGAAAAAGGCGCCCTTTGATAGCCTAAGCGCCCACTGGAAAGCGCCCTACGGATGTCATATGCACCCTTGGATAGCAAAGGCGCCCCTGGACAGCAAAGACAACCCTGGATAACACAAGTGCTGTGGACAGCAAAGGCGCCCCTGGGTAGCAAAGGCGCCCCTGGGTAGCAAAGGCGCCCCTGGGTAGCACAAAGGCGCCCCTGGGTAGCAAAGGCGCCCCTGGGTAGCAAAGGCGCCCCTAGGACGGCACCCCTTCGATAGAAAGTCCGCCTTTGGATAGCCTAGGCGCCCCCTGGATGAAGCGCTCTACGGATATCATATGCACCCTGTTCTAGGAAAGGCGCCCCTGGGCAGCAAAGGCAAATCTTGGTAACCTAGGTGCTCTGGACAGCATAAGCGCCCCTTAGATAGAAATAGGTGCTTTAGCAATATGAAATGCTCACCTTGGGTAGAAAAAGGCGCCCTTTGATAGCCTAGGCGCCCACTGGAAAAAAACGCCTTACGGATGTCGTATGCACCCTTGGATAGCAAAGGCGCCCCTAGACAGCAAAGACAACCCTGGATAACACAAGTGCTGTGGACAGCAAAGGCGCCCCTGGGTAGCAAAGGCGCCCCTAGGAAGGCACCCCTTCGATAGAAAAGCCGCCTTTGGATAGCCTAGGCGCCCCCTGGATGAAGCGCCCTACGGATATCATATGCGCCCTTGGCTAGGAAAGACGCCCCTGGGCAGCAAAGGCAAATCTTGGTAACATATGTACCCCGGACAAAATAAGCGCCCCTTAGATAGAAGTAGGCGCCTTGGGAAAATAAAATGATCACCTTGGGCAGAAAAAGGCGCCCTTTGAAAGCCTAGGCGCCCACTGGAAAAAGCGTCCTACGGATATTATATGCACCCTTGACTAGGAAAGGCGCCCCTTGGCAGCAAAGTCAAATCTTGGTAACATATGTACCCCGTACAGCACAAGCGCCCCTTAGATAGAAGTAGGCGCTTTAGGAAAATAAAATGCTCACCTTGAGCAGAAAAAGGCGCCCTTTGATAGCCTAGGCGCCCACTGGAAAAAGCACCCTACGGATATCATATGCACCCTTGGCTAGGAAAGGCGCCCCTGGGCAGCGAAGGCAAATCTTGGTAACATATGTATCCCGTACAGCATAACAGCCCCTTAGATAGAAGTAGGCGCTTTAGGAAAATAAAATGCTCACCTTGAGCAGAAAAAGGCGCCCTTTGATAGCCTAGGCGCCCACTGGAAAAAGCGCCCTATGGATGTCATATGCACCCTTGGATAGCAAAGGCGCCCCTGGACAGCAAAGACAACCCTGGATAACACAAGTGCTGTGGACGGCAAAGGCGCCCCTGGGTAGCAAGGGCGCCCCTAGGAAGGCACCCCTTCGATAGAAAAGCCGCCTTTGGATAGCCTAGGCGCCCCCTGGATAAACAAGGAGCCCGAGAAGGAAAACGAGCGCCCCACTGGGAAATACAGGCTCCCTCTGTATAACATAGATGCCCCTTATCCACCTTCAGCTGCCCTGGATTGGAGCAGCGCCCCCCAAGAGCAAAGGCGCCCTTGGACAAAAAGCCGCCTCCTGGTATCAAAGGCGCTCCTAGATAACATATGCGCCCCTTAGATAGAAATAGGTGCTCCAGGAAAGCAAAATGCGCCCCTTGGTTAAGAAAGGTGCCCTTGGATAGCAAAGGCGTCCCTGGACAGCAAAGGCAAATCTGGGAAACATAGGTGCCCTGGACAGAATAGGAGGCCCTTAGATAGAAATAGGCACTTCAGGAAAATAAATGCAACCCTTGGATAAAAAAGTGCCCTTTGATAGTCCAGGCACCCACTGGATAAAGCGCCCAGGGATATCATATGCACTTTTGGAGGCGCCACTGGACAGCAAAGACAACCCTGGACACAAGTGCTTTGGACAGCAAAGGTGCCCCTAGGAAGGCACCCCTTCGATAGTAAAGGCGCCTTTGGATAGCCTAGGCGCTCTCTAGATAAACTAGGTGCTTGAGAAGGAAAATGAGCGCCCCATTGGAAAGTACAGGCTCCCTCTGTATAACATAGATGTCCCTTATCCATCTTCAGCTACCCTGGATTGGAACAGCGTCCCTCAAGAGCAAAGGCGCCGCTGGACAAAAAGGCGTCTCCGTATATCAAGGGCACTCCTAGATAATATATGCACCCTTTACATAGAAATAGGCACTTCAGGGAAGTGAAAGGCGGCCTTTGGTTAGGACGGCGCCCTTGGACAGCCTAGGCGCCCTCTGCATAAAGCGCCCTACATATATCATATGTGCCCTTGGATAGCAAAGGCGCCCCTGGACAGCAAAGTTAACCCTTCTTGAAATAGATGATCTGGACAGCATAGGCGGTCATGGATAAACTAGGCGCCTGAGAAAGAAAACAAGCGCCTCACCTGAGAGTACAGGCGCCCCCAGGATATCATAGGTGTCCCTTTCCATCTTCAGCTTCCCTATTGTCTATGGTTTGGCACACCTGTCCGACAGTCGTGCGCTCTGTTACAGGGCTCGAGCGCTCAATTTGAGCATGGACTGCCTTAAACCACATTTCGCTAACCTATAACTGAAGGCTTAGTGCTCCATCGCTGCAACCGGGTGTCTTTTTCAGTATGTGCGCCCCACTTCCGAGAACGCTGCCCTCACCAACCAGCAGTCCTCCCCGCTAAGCAGATGAGCGCCTCTTTCTGATAACTAGTCACTTTATTTCAGTGTTCGAGCGCCTTATTTCAGAATTTTTATTCTCCATCTATTTTGGGCTCCTCCTGGATTGCAGAGGCGCCCCCTCAAGTGCAAAGGCGCACCTGGATAGAAAAGTGCGCCCCATGTTTGCAAAGGCGCTCCAAGACAGCATATGCGCCGCTTAGATGGAAATAGGCACTCCATTAAAGTAAAATGTTCCCTTTGGGTAGCGAAGGCAGCCCCAGATAACAAAGGTTCTCTGGACAGCATAGGTGCCCTTTAATAAACTGGTGCCGAAAGAGAAAAATAGCGCCTCACCGGAGACAAAAAGCACCCAGGATAACGTAGGGGCATGTATTTCAATCATGTCTGTGATTGAAAAATACATCTAGACAGCATATGCGCCCCCTGGATAGAAAGACACCCCCGGGCAGTAACGGCGCCCCTGGAAAGCAATAGTGCGCCCCTGTGGAGAAAAAACCGCCTCCTGAATAACCTAGGCACCGCCCCCGAAATATCAGATGCCCGTGGATAGAGCAGACTGCCTTGAATAAAACAGCGGCCCTGGATAGTAAAGGCACCCTTTGATAGCATAAGCGTTCCTTAGCAACAATATGGGCGCTACATGAGCTCAAGGTTCACGCGCACCTAAGCCCAATAATAGAGCAATCAATCGATGCCAAAGCATTCCTTAAAGCACGGGCGCCAAACTTCCTGAGAAATAAAGGCGCCTCTGGGTAGCAAAGGCGACCCTCGACAGTGGTGTAGGTATTCCTGAATAACAGCAGCGTCCCTTGATAAGAATAGCCCCAAGATGGCACAGGTACCCTGCTGATAGGAAAAGCGCCCCTGAATATCAGAGGCACCCTCTGAATGAGGTGCCCATGGAGAGCATAAGGGCGCCCTATGTATAGCAAATTGCCGCCCCCTGGATAGCCAAGCGCCCCTTGCATAGGGTAGGCGCCACTGGGTAGTATAGGTTACCTTGAATAAAAATACGCCCCTAAATACCAAGGTGAACCTGGATAAGAAAAAGCTCCCCTTGGCCACTGGGTATCAAAGGCACCCCCGGAACAGCAAAGATGCCCCTGGATAGCTAGGTTGCGTCCATTGGGGAGTGAAGGCGCCCCTGGGTGGCACAGGGGCCTCATCGAAGCAAAGGCCCCTCCAGAGAGCATAAGTGTCCCTGATGAGCACAGGTACTCCTGGACAGCCCCTAAATGACGTTGCATAATGTTACGACACCTATTATGACGCATGCAATTATATCAAAGTAAAGGTTATTCAGTGTTTAGATCCAGGTTACAGGTCAATTTTAAAGGTCACTGGCCTTGATGATCAATGCTTGATCAAAGGTCATTGGTAAGCTTGGGCACAGCGCTAGTTATAGCGTAAATTAGGCCTAATTTGTTGGGTTGTGCCGTAATAGGTCAATGACCTTGAAGGACCTTGACCTCAAAAATTGCAGACATTGTTTAGAGCCTTCCCTTTTGGCCTCAGTCCTGTTCTAGAGTATTCACGCCCCGTTCCGGCCCGTTGGGGGGGTGCTTGAACACCCCCTCGAGGTCTCCCAGTGGCACGAAAAAACGTCGGCGCGAAGCGACACAGTACTTGTCACCCCTTATCATTGATCAATTCCGCAACTTTCCCTCAAAATTTAAGGTTGTGTCATCTCAGGTCAGGTCACCAGCGCAGTTCAAGTGACCTCATCCCAAAAATGTTTAAGGTGGCGTAAGTAAGAAAAGGGTGAACCTATCGAATTCAAGCTTGTACCATATAATGGGCCCAAAAAGTACTAATAGATTTATCCCGGGATTTTTCCCATCGATGACCTAGGGACAGGTTCGAATCATGACCTCTCCATTGAAAATGCATGGGGTAAAACGGAAATTTGCCGAAAAATTGTTCTATGTCTGCAGACGCCGCTTGGAATACCTTCGTATTCCCCAAATCATAGTATCCTAGGCCTCTTTATCGGTTCATGCTGCAAGTTTAGACATATTACCTCTGAGAGTTCATCTGGGGCTTCCTAAGCAGGTTCTAAGACTTGGGTCAATTGCTTTGCAGGAAATATTGATAAAACCCGTATTTTGATACCATTTTTATTGCTATTGTGACTTGATTCATATGCATACTGACTATGCTAGGCTAGATGGTGACCTTGACCTACCCATAAGTCAGGTCATTTTTATGTTTTTACCTAGTATAGTCATATTATGCATTATTTGATGATTCGCCGTAACGAGAGGAAGCGAAGTGTGCCTAAAAATGATTCTAGCTCAACTCTGGCAGATGCTAGAGTATATAGACAGAGACATGTTGTAAGCTTTGTCTCGGGGAGGGACCCCAGCGATGATCCCTGGAAAAATCTGCATTGGCCCCCAGGGGCCCTCAGGGAGTCAGGAAATCTGGCGAGGGTGGAATCCGGTAGGAGGGATTTTGGGTCTCCAAAATCAGCTGAGGGGCCCGTGCCAGTTAGGGGGACCTAGATAAGGGCGCCCGACGAGCTCATTTGACCTCAGTGCCAACACAGGATTCTCAAGACCAGCGTGGGGTGCCTACCTATCTAAACGGTTTCTAAATAGGCTCAGGGACCCAAAACTAACCCAGGGGTTCAGTTTTCAACTCATGGGGCCCAGGCACTCTGAGGGGAACCTACAGAAGCTTAGAAGGCCCATAAAACTAATAGGGCCAGACTAGCTGGGTGGCTCGCCGAACTAGTGTCCAGATACGCACAGCGGGCCCCAAACAAGCTGAAGGGATCTATATCAGTTAAACGAAAACGATACCAACCCAGGGGACAATGACCAGCTTAAGGGACACTAATCCAGCTCGGGGCTCAGAGCTCAGAGCTCCAGTTTTTAGCTCAGAGGGCCCATGACCTGTTAATGGGGCCCTATATCAATAAAAGGGCCCCGAAAAGCTTAATTGGCTTCAGCGGCGAGATATAGGTTTCAAGTGCAGTGTGAGAGCCTAGTTAACTAAAGCGGTCCCAGATCAGCTGAGGGGACTCGATATAAACTCAGGGAAGTCACCAAAAACTCAGGGGCCCAGGCCCACAGAGGTTCTGCGGCCTATGAGGCTCAGGTTAGCGTCAATCGGGTATTTCAGTATGGAGCCGTTAGCCAGGACAACTGTGATAAGTGGAGGTGGTGGATACTACGCCCCAGTTTTTGCCATGACAGAAGATAACTGTATTATTTGCTCATCGTGCTTCAGTTAGCGTCAGTGGGTGCTTTCAGCATTTTCTACCAAGGTACCAGTCGTTAGCTGGCCCGAAATATGCTTGATGGCAAACGTGAAGATGTCATCACTAAGGAGAAGCCTTCATGAAAATAAGCATTTACAAATCCTTTTTTAAACGCGTTTTTTCATTGACACTGGCCGCCTTTTGGGTGGTAAATTGGCCAGTGGCGGATACAGGGGGGGCAAAAATGGCATTCCCCAAACGGAAAAGCTCGGGACAAAACTATGTTTTCGCCCCCAAAGCGATCGACCTCCTTTTTCCCCTACTCCTTTTTAGTTTATAAGCAAGATTTTGGTGTTTCAACTCTCAACTTCAAACAGAACATAATTTGATAAGATGTTCCCTGGCCTGTCCCCTCGAATCCGGAAATGTAAAAAACACTGAAGATTGTATATTCGGGCACAACCCTTCATCAGAATCATGGAGTAGATATCAATAATTCTCAGTTATAGTATAGCCAGCCTTGGATAGGAAGAAGTATCTCTAACCCTTTTTTGGGTTTTCGTCTGAAATACCCCAAAATTCTTCCGGCAAGTGATATAGGTGGCGCAGCTTTTGACTGCGTGACGTTTTTTTTTTTTTTTGCTTTTCGACTGTGGTTTGTCCCTTCCAAACCGACCGGCTAGATCCGCGACTGAAATTGGCGCCCCTCAGGTTCGGCGCCCCCCAGGTTCGGCGCCCTCCGAGCTTGGGCCCCCCCTTAACGAAATCCTAGATCCGTCACTGGTTGAGAGTAAACACAGTTAAATTTTTTTCCTCTATGTACCAACATGCCAGAGCTCACCTTCCGTTTTCATGTCTGTTCACCAGGATCCATGCCAGCCTGAAAATGTTTCCGCCCGGGCTCGAACCGAGGACCTTCCGCGTGTGAGGCGGACGTGATAACCACTACACCACGGAAACAAGGTTCAAGAGATATAAATTATTTTTCTTCGGCGAGAAACCTGGAGTAGTGGTTCCAATCACCATTTAATACAAAATCTTTTCCACAACCTAAAATGAAACATGTATTCAACGGCTTGGTAGCGGCCAACTCTGACAGTTCAAGAGCAGATACTGTGTCGGGAACCTTTTGGAGTCGCTGGCCAATAGTTTGACACAGGGGGTTTGACAGACACAGAGCGTGTTCGGCGGTAGTGTATACCCAGACTTTATCAAGATATGTATGCCGGTGCAGTACAGCAGCCGAAAACGCGCATGTACAGCACCAGATATCTACGTTGAGCCAGCGATGCTACTTAAAACAACAACAACCTCACAACAGATACCAGCAGCCCATACCACACATGAGCGCCGTTAAATACGTTGCCAGAGCCTCGTAAAGCCCCAAATATGAAGAGACCTCACCAAGGCTGACATTTAGTTTGTTAGTAAACGTTAAGGTATGGCCCAGATATTCTCAGTTCTTGCACTGCTGGTGCAACCCAGCGGAGCCTGGTGAAGGTTTAATAGAGAAACATATATATATATATATATATATATATGTTTCGTTAAAAATGACGGAGAACTTAGCGTTCGTTCTTTTTGAGTTAAGAGACTCAAGCTTGCGAATTAAGCGTCTATCGTCTTGGTAAAATTGATGCAGAACTGAACTAAAGACCATTACATGCGATGTTTCATTATTACGAACAACATCTTCAGGCATAAGTGATACATATAACACTAAAGTGATACATATATAGTGATAATAATAGCAAAATACAGTTCAAAACACTCACCGTCTCGGATCGAAAATGGTTGAGACTACGTTGAATCAGTGGTTTAGAAATTTGAATTCAATCACACGAAATCAACTGGAGGACGCTTATCATTAGAAGATCAATAATTATCAATGAAAACTATCCAGTATGGCATAAATATCGATACATCAGAACATTAAATACTAGCCTAGCGTCGTTACCCATAAAAAGAGGCGTACTTACCCAATAAGTACGCCTTGAAGTCAACCTCTGAGTTCATCAAGGTCCTAAAGCTTCACAAGAGGAAAGGGATGCTTGCGTCTTTAGATGCACAGAGTTTATTCACTAATGTGCCGATTAACGAATCTAGACGTATTATCCTCGACTATGATTACAACCACCCTACTCTGCCGCCTCCTCGAGTATCGAAGAAAATAATCGAAGATATGTTGGCTACATGCACTAAAAGTGCCCCTTTCCGCTGTCCCAGGGGTGAGCTGTTTTACCAAGTAGATGGGATAGCAATGGGGTCCCCTTTGGGAGTACTTTTCGCCCAGAGCTACATGAGTTTCGTGGAAGAAAAGGCTCTAAGCCGTATGGATATCCCCCTTTCAAGTATCTCAGTTATAGCGACGATATATGGGTGGACATTCACGATAGCAGCCAGCTCCAGAAACTCAAAACTCTGCTCAAAGAAGAGTCAACACTGAAATTCACCACTGAAGAAAGCAAGGACAATACAATCCCGTTTCTAGATACGTTCGTCGACGGCTCTACTGGGGAATTCAAGACAGAAGTATTCAGGAAAGAGACGAACACAGGACATTGTTTGAACGGGAAAAGCGAGTGCCCGAAACGCTACAAGGAGAATGTTATTCGAGCTTACGTCCACCGCGCTCTAACATATTGTTCCTCCTGGAATTTAGTCCACCAAGAGTTTGAGCGCATCAAAACATCCTACGTTGCAACGACTACAGCATAAATGACATCGATAAGATTATTCGGAAACAACTCGATAAATCCTGCCGACCTCAAGAAACACAGACAACGACAACAGGGGCAACGATTAGGCTGTTCTATCAGAGCAGCATGTCTTCAGCACATTTGAAGGACGAGAAGGCCCTGCATGAAACCATCCACAACTGTAAACCGACCCAACAAAGTGACCGTCTCCATCTGGTGATATACTACAAAAGCCCACGGCTATCCAGCCTTATAATGAAGAATAGCCTGTCTCAAGTCCAATCTGACTTCAAACCCACTAACGCAGTCTACAAGTTCAACTGCCCTGCTGGTGACTGCGCGCACCGCTCCGATTGTAGCTACGTTGGATTCACGACCACCACGCTTTCGAGAAGATTGACCATGCACCTGCAAGATGGAGCTCCAGAAAAGCACTTGCGCCGCTCACACGGTGAACGACTAACCAGAGACATGTTGGTCGAAAACACGGAAATCCTAGCGAGATGCCATGATAAGACAAGGCTCCAAGTGCTGGAGGCAGTATACATCAGGGACATCAATCCGATAATTAATTGGCAAATGAACATCGCCTCGGCGCTATCCGTGTTTAACAGTGCCCCTCTTGGGCCTAGGTTATAACGTGATAGTGTTGGGGGGGACTTTTTATGGGTAACGACGCCAGGCTAGTATTTAATGTTCTGATCTATCGATAATTATGCCGCACTGGATAGTTTTCATTGATAATTATCGATCTTCTAATGATAAGCGCCCTCCTTTTGATTTCGTGTGATTGAATTCAAATTTCTAAACCACTGATTCAAAGAAGTCTTAACCATTTTCGATCCGAGACGATGAGTGTTTTGAACTGTATTTTGCTATTATTATCACTATATATGTATCACTTATGCCTGAAGATGTTGTTCGTAACAATGAAACGTCGCATGCAATGGCCTTTAGTTCAGTTCTGCATCAATTTGACCAAGACGATAGACGATTAATTCGCAAGCTTGAGTCTCTGAACTCAAAAAGAACGAACGCTAAGTTCTCTGTCATTTTTAACGAAACATATATATATATATATATATATATATATATATATATATATATATATATATATATATATATATATATGTATGTATATACATACAAATATATTATCCCCTCTTAATTGCGGAATTTCTAGTGATCTTAAGTTATTGACTGAAACATGGTCATAAGCATACAACTCTTTTTTCCATGTTCCATTGCATTTCAAATAAGGTCATGTATCGCACTGGTAAAGGGGTCCAACGGGGAAGTGGGTTTTCTAAGTTTCCAGGTGCTTATTACCGGTATGTTGTTTTAGATCCATGCATGGATGCATGGATAGATGAATGAAAGGATGGATGGATGAATGGTTAATACTTGCACGACTGGAACAATGAATAAATGTATAAGCAGACGAACCGGAAGATAAACGAATGACTCAAACCTAAAATGAAAGAAAAAAACTCCGCAATTTCGTCTCCCAAAACCAAATTGATAACATATTTATTCACAATCTCTTCGCATTACGAACCAGAGGAAGATTCATAACTTCACTGAGGTTTCTAGAAATGAAACTTGAAATTCCAAGCAAGAGTTTGTCCAAACTGTCACTGAAACTAACGGCATCGCCGCATTTCTTGCTAAGGGAGAGTAAAGGGCGACGGTGGCCTTACAGCCATAACAACGACCTAGGACAACGGCACCATAAAAAACAAAGCTCTCGGCATCAACGTTGTAGAAATAGATTTGCACGGAATGCTACTAGAAACCATAAGTGTCGCCACCGGCAAAAAAGTGGGGGGCCAGTCAATCTTCAACCTGATGCTGACAAAAAACTTTCAACATCAGGACCAAAAACTGTTCGAGTTTGGGCTCCCCGTTGCCTTCCGCAGCGGCTGGATATAAAAATGTCCGGCTGTCCCTCATTTCGACTGAGGTCAGGAAATTTTTGGCCAAAAGTGGGAGGCCAGGCCCCCTGGCCCCCTTTTCCGACGCGTATGCTAGAAACATCCTATCAAATTAGCATATAATGGTGGAAGAACATTCTAAATCAAACAGTCAAGTGCGAGAACATTTCAAAACGTTCCAAACACACACCGTCCATGCACACAGGGCCTGTCGTATTCAGGACACCTGGCGCAGTAGCGTTGCTAATGTTCATTGAGTGTATTTCTGCCAGACTTGACCAGTGCCTTAGGTCCAATTTGTAAGAATTAATGCACACACTTTTGTAGTACAATCATGTTCGAATAATCAATACACAGCAATTTATAGCCAAACAAAATCATTCAAGGTAGACTGAATATTATCTATGTAGAAAGGGGCCTGAGTAATTATCAGACGTTTGTGTGTTGGAATATCAAATTTAAATCTATTTTCACTGATGAAAAACTAAAAATGTTTTTGTGACTCAGGTAGCACTGAAAACAAAAGACAGCATCTACAGTTTCCGTGGTGTAGTGGTTATCACATCCGCCTAACACGCGGAAGGTCCTCGGTTCGAGCCCGGGCGGAAACATTTTCTATAGATTAGAAACCAATAATAGTCTCTTTCACATTTCTAAAGTATATTTGTCAGCACGTGGCGTCAGTCGATGTGGAATTCTGTGCCCAAATTAAGATTACACTTTCCTATAAACGTGAACTCAGGGGCGGACTGATATTATTTCTACTTGTCTTTGATATCACTCAATGCAGATCCAATCGAAAGAATAAACGAAAGAAAAAGTCAAAAATACCGACAAATATGTCGAACTCAATATGCATCAATACGTTAACGGTCAGAGTGAAATACTTTTGACAGACATGGCCAGGGGCGGACGCAGGCCCGAGTTTGGGGGAAATCCATGTCTGCCTCTCCTCCTGGGGGAGGGGGGTGCGATTTGCATTTAGCTTTTCAACGTGGAGCAACCAAGTTTAAAACCACAATGTATATCGCAAACCAAACATTAGAATCGCATCATCGATCGGCCTACGTTATCTGGTATGTGAAGGGAAATGGAAAGTAGGCGCGGATAGAAATTTTTATCTGTATATTATAATTGCCAGAGCTCACACCTTTCGCTTTTATGTCTATCCACTCGGGTGTTCACCAGGATCCATGCCAGCCTGAAAATGTTTCCGCCCGGGCTCGAACCGGGGACCTTCCGCGTGTGAGGCGGACGTGATAACCACTACACTACGGAAACCATATTCACGGATGTAGAAATTATTTTATCGAAGGGGAAACGTAGAGCATTGGTTCCAACAGTGGCGAATCCAGGGAAGGGGGCAAAAAGGAATTTTCCCTCCCCCTAAAGTGGAAAAGCTCGGGGAAAACCTATGCTTTTGCCCCCGCCCAAGCGGTCGACCTCCTTTTGCCCCGACTAATGTGTAGTGTGCAAGCAGGATTCTGGTGTTTCAACTCTCAACTTCAAACAGAACCAGTTAAGTTCAGTGTGAATGTTGGGTCCTGGATAGGAAAAAGTATATTGAGCTCAAATTTTTCGCGCCACGACGTTTTTTTGCTTTTCGACTTTAGTTTACCCCGCAAGCCGGCCGGCTAGATCCGCCACTGGTTCCCAATCTCTAATTAGGTACCTAATTCAGATTATTTTCCACAATCTATAAAAATATTCAACGGCCTGGTAGCGGCCAACTCTGACAGTTCAAGAGCAGAAATCGTGTCGGGAATCTTTGAGAGCCACTGGCCGATGATCAGACAGACACAGAGCGTGTTCAGCGGTACAACATACCCAGATTTATCAATATATGTATGCCGGTGCAGTACAGCAGCCGAAAACGCGCAGGTGCAGCATCAAATGTCTCCGCTGAGTAAGCGAAACTACTTAAAACGACCTCACGGTTGTCATCCGAGTCCAGTGATTTGGCAGTATAGTGACCTCAAGGGTTGCGAAACAAAACACGTCAACTGCCAAGATGAGCATGACAGTCGCCACCGGCAAGAACGTGAGGGTGCAGGTAAATCTTTAACCTTTCACTGACAATAAACGTCCTCTCCATTACCAAAAATTCATCGAGTTTTGGCTTATTGTTGCATTTTGCACTGGCTGGCTATAAAAATGCACCGGTATTTGGCTGAAATCAGGTGCTTTAGGAAAGGCGAGGGCGCGGCCCTCCCCTGCTCCAACGCTTAAACAGTTGAAATCAGTCTTGAGTCTCTATGTCACACTCCTTCCCAAGGTTTTTTGGTCAGGGGCCAGTCATCCCTGAGATCGTTCGGCCTTTGCTAGAGACCAGACCATGGAAGCAGAGCAATGTTGGCTGGAAGACCAAAAAAAACGGAAATTTTAGCCGAAAAACCCGAAAAGAGAGCGCTGGAGCTGGAAAAGAGACGTTCAAAAACAAAACACAAAAAGACACAGAAAATATTCCGAGAAGGCTCAACCTACGCAAGGAAGAGTACGAAAAGGACACAGAAAGCCAGAACCAAAAAGGCTCAGAGAACACCCGGCAACAGAAGAACCAGTGGTAAGAAAGAAGAGGATGTCTTCTGTAGTGTATGCTTAAAGAACTTCCAAACCAGCATGGCAAAGGAAACATAGGTCCAGTGTCAGTTAAATTATTTGAGGCCCTACGAGACATACATTGCGATCGGAAAGTTTAATGTTTTTCGCTACCTAGCGTGGTTTTCGAGATCTCGTGGTTTTCGGGCGGGTAACCTCCCCCCGTCAAAGCGAAGGTGGCTCACATCCCGTCAATGCACGTGTTATGACATTTTGTGTGACTCAGCTTACACTGAAGACAAACATTAGCACACAGTTTCCGTGGTGTAGTGGTTATCACATCCGCCTAACACGCGGAAGGTCCTCGGTTCGAGACCGGGGGAAACATCGGTTATAGATGAGAAAAAATGATGATACCCGTTTTACAGCTCTAGAAGTATGTTTTTCAGCATGTGGCTTCAGTTGGTGTGGAATTCTTTGCCCAAATTAGGATAACACTTTCCTACCAACGTTTACTCAGGGGCGGACTGATATTATTTCCACTCAGCGTCGATATCAATCAATGCAGATTCAATCGAAAGAAATGAATAAGAGAAAACATGTCAGAAATACCGATAAATATGTCAAGCGCAATCCGTATGAATAAGTAAACAGTCAAAGTGAATTATATTTGACAGAAAAAGTTGAAAACCAGCGATCAAAAACATTTAACCTCCGAGCAACAAAGCTTAAAACCACAATGGCATCGCAGAACAAACATTAGGCGAAGGGCGGGTAAGAGTACGCAGGAGATAAAGAGTACGTAGCGGCTGTTTTGGTTACTTGCAACCATTGAGATGTTGGATACCCTGGAATAAAAAGCAAGGTCAGTGCCTTGGTTGCAAAAAAATCATCATGCTCATGTTGTTTCCGCGGGAGTACAGAGCAAAATAAGCTTTTGAGAACCCTTGATGTAATATTTTTCTTAACTAGGCAAACTTTTAGACCATGCTTTTATTATGGTATTATGGTCTGTCATCAGCAAGAAGGCTGAGCTAGGACTGTGCTGCAAGACTGAAGCTCACACTAAAATGTCTGCAAACATGTTTATGAAGACTTTCTTCCTAAGGGAACATAACCGAAAAGAGTACGCAGTAGACCATTGTGCAAGAGTACGCGTACTCAAGAGTTAGGAAAACTTATTTTCGCTCGGGGCAGAAACTGTAATTCATATTTGGAAAAACAAGCATTGCAACACAGTTCTTGTATATTTAGAATAATATGAAACCATACAATCACCTAGTTTGATGACAAAAAAAAACTCCGCGACATGGCCTACGCACCTAAAGCACAGCGGGCATCAATGCGTGCTCCAGATTCCCCTTTTGCGTACTCTTACAAACCCACTCCGGCAAGAGTACGCACGTGACATTTTATTTTTGATGGGCTCGTGGCGAGTTCCTTTCAGAGACATCGAGTTGAAACAGGGACCATACATAGACAATTATTCTGGCTAAGCAACCGTATAAAAATTTTAGCTGTTAGAGCTATAGGAGAAAAGTGAACGTCTTTAGAAAGTTAAGTACGTGCTCTTGCACGGACTTCCCCTGTAATTGCATCATCGATCGCTTGGCTTTCACCGTCTGATATTTGAAGGAGTTGAGAGTAAACACAGTTAAATTTTTTCCTCTATGTACCAACATGCCAGAGCTCACCTTCCGTTTTCATGTCTGTTCACCAGGATCCATGCCAGCCTGAAAATGTTTCCGCCCGGGCTCGAACCGAGGACCTTCCGCGCGTGAGGCGGACGTGATAACCACTACACCACGGAAACAAGGTTCATGAGGTATAAATTATTTTTGTTCGGCGAGAAACCTGGAGTAGTGGTTCCAATCACCATTTAATACAAAATATTTTCCACAACCTAAAATGAAACATGTATTCAACGGCTTGGTAGCGGCCAACTCTGACAGTTCAAGAGCAGATACTGTGTCGGGAACCTTTTGGAGTCGCTGGCCAATAGTTTGACACAGGGGGTTTGACAGACACAGAGCGTGTTCGGCGGTAGTGTATACCCAGACTTTATCAAGATATGTATGCCGGTGCAGTACAGCAGCCGAAAACGCGCATGTACAGCACCAGATATCTACGTTGAGCCAGCGATGCTACTTAAAACAACAACAACCTCACAACAGATACCAGCAGCCCATACCACACATGAGCGCCGTTAAATACGTTGCCAGAGCCTCGTAAAGCCCCAAATATGAAGAGACCTCACCAAGGCTGACATTTAGTTTGTTAGTAAACGTTAAGGTATGGCCCAGATATTCTCAGTTCTTGCACTGCTGGTGCAACCCAGCAGAGCCTGGTGAAGGTTTAATAGAGAGACATATATATATATATATATATATATATATATATATATATATATATATATATATATATATATATATATTTATATATATATATATATATATATATATATATATATATATGTTTCGTTAAAAATGACAGAGAACTTAGCGTTCGTTCTTTTTGAGTTAAGAGACTCAAGCTTGCGAATTAAGCGTCTATCGTCTTGGTAAAATTGGTGCAGAACTGAACTAAAGACCATTACATGCGATGTTTCATTATTACGAACAACATCTTCAAGCATAAGTGATACATATAACACTAAAGTGATACATATATAGTGATAATAATAGCAAAATACAGTTCAAAACACTCACCGTCTCGGATCGAAAATGGTTGAGACTACGTTGAATCAGTGGTTTAGAAATTTGAATTCAATCACACGAAATCAACTGGAGGACGCTTATCATTAGAAGATCAATAATTATCAATGAAAACTATCCAGTATGGCATAAATATCGATACATCAGAACATTAAATACTAGCCTAGCGTCGTTACCCATAAAAAGAGGCATACTTACCCAATAAGTACGCCTTGAAGTCAACCTCTGAGTTCATCAAGGTCCTAAAGCTTCACAAGAGGAAAGGGATGCTTGCGTCTTTAGATGCACAGAGTTTATTTACTAATGTGCCGATTAACGAATCTAGACGTATTATCCTCGACTATGATTACAACCACCCTACTCTGCCGCCTCCTCGAGTATCGAAGAAAATAATCGAAGATATGTTGGCTACATGCACTAAAAGTGCCCCTTTCCGCTGTCCCAGGGGTGAGCTGTTTTACCAAGTAGATGGGATAGCAATGGGGTCCCCTTTGGGAGTACTTCTCGCCCAGAGCTACATGAGTTTCGTGGAAGAAAAGGCTCTAAGCCGTATGGATATTCCCCCTTTCAAGTATCTCAGTTATAGCAACGATATATGGGTGGACATTCACGATAGCAGCCAGCTCCAGAAACTCAAAACTCTGCTCGAAGAAGAGTCAACACTGAAATTCACCACTGAAGAAAGCAAGGACAATACAATCCCATTTCTAGATACGTTCGTCGACGGCTCTACTGGGGAATTCAAGACAGAAGTATTCAGGAAAGAGACGAACACAGGACATTGTTTGAACGGGAAAAGCGAGTGCCCGAAACGCTACAAGGAGAATGTTATTCGATCTTACGTCCACCGCGCTCTAACATATTGTTCCTCCTGGAATTTAGTCCACCAAGAGTTTGAGCGCATCAAAACATCCTACGTTGCAACGACTACAGCATAAATGACATCGATAAGATTATTCGGAAACAACTCGATAAATCCTGCCGACCTCAAGAAACACAGACAACGACAACAGGGGCAACGATTAGGCTGTTCTATCAGAGCAGCATGTCTTCAGCACATTTGAAGGACGAGAAGGCTCTGCATGAAACCATCCACAACTGTAAACCGACCCAACAAAGTGACCGTCTCCATCTGATGATATACTACAAAAGCCCACGGCTATCCAGCCTTATAATGAAGAATAGCCTGTCTCAAGTCCAATCTGACTTCAAACCCACTAACGCAGTCTACAAGTTCAACTGCCCTGCTGGTGACTGCGCGCACCGCTCCGATTGTAGCTACGTTGGATTCACGACCACCACGCTTTCGAGAAGATTGACCATGCACCTGCAAGATGGAGCTCCAGAAAAGCACTTGCGCCGCTCACACGGTGAACGACTAACCAGAGACATGTTGGTCGAAAACACGGAAATCCTAGCGAGATGCCATGATAAGACAAGGCTCCAAGTGCTGGAGGCAGTATACATCAGGGACATCAATCCGACAATTAATAGGCAAATGAACATCGCCTCGGCGCTATCCGTGTTTAACAGTGCCCCTCTTGGGCCTACGTTATAATGTGATAGTGTTGGGGGGGACTTTTTATGGGTAACGACGCTAGGCTAGTATTTAATGTTCTGATCTATCGATAATTATGCCGCACTGGATAGTTTTCATTGATAATTATCGATCTTCTAATGAGAAGCGCCCTCCGTTTGATTTCGTGCGATTGAATTCAAATTTCTAAACCACTGATTCAACGTAGTCTTAAAGGGAATGTGGCACCTTCACAACATGATTTTAACTGAGATAGCCAAGTTGTAAGGCAGGTCGGAAAACCCGGTACTCCATATTTCATTTGTTTTGGAACTCGATATTTCCGTAGAAAAAAGCTAAAACCTACCTGACACCAGCCCCCTCAGCCCCCGTCGCCGGCAGCCATTGTTGTGAGCTACTGGTGTGACGACATATGCTGACGTCACGATGAGCATCAGCCAATCGAATCCCTTGAAGCGTTTCAAGTATGGTAGTGGTTGCCAGATCGCGAGATCATCCACAGGCTGATATTTATTTCTTTTTCTAGAGGAGTATTTTTAAAGACCAAATATTGAGCCCATTGTACATTTTTTTCAGAGAAATCGTGAGTGGTTTCATTATTTTTGACTAAAAGTACGCCTAATAACACTAAATTACAGGATTCGACCAAGGTGCCACATTCCCTTTAACCATTTTCGATCCGAGACGGTGAGTGTTTTGAACTGTATTTTGCTATTAGTATCACTATATATGTATCAATTTAGTGTTATATGTATCACTTATGCCTGAAGATGTTGTTCGTAACAATGAAACGTCGCATGCAATGGCCTTTAGTTCAGTTCTGCATCAATTTAACCAAGACGATAGACGCTTAATTCGCAAGCCTGAGTCTATGAACTCAAAAAGAACGAACGCTACGTTCTCCGTCATTTTTAACGAAACATGTATCGAAAAACCTGCTTTCGAACTATATATATACATATATATATATATATATATATATATATATATATATATATATATATATATACATATAAATATATTATCCCCTCTTAATTGCAGAATGTCTAGTGATCTTAAGTTATTGACTGAAACATGGTCATAAGCATACAACCCTTTCTTTTCCATGTTCCATTGCATTTCAAATAAGGTCATGTATCGCACTGGTAAAGGGGTCCAACGGGGAAGTGGGTTTTCTAAGTTTCCAGGTGTCTTATTACCGGTATGTAGTTTTAGATCCATGCATGGATGCATGGATAGATGAATGAAAGGATGGATGGATGAATGGTTAATACTTGCACGACTGGAACAATGAATAAATGTATAAGCAGACGAACTGGAAGGTAAACGACTGACACAATACTAAAATGAAGGAAAAAAACTCCGCAACTTCTCCCAAAACCAAATTCTCCCAAAACCAAATTGATAACATATTTATTCACAATCTCTTCGCATTACGAACCAGAGGAAGATTCATAACTTCACTGAGGTTTCTAGAAATGAAACTTGAAATTCCAAGCAAGAGTTTGTCCAAATTGTCACTGAAACCAACGGCATCGCCGCATTTCTTGCTAAGGGAGAGTAAAGGGCGACGGTGGCCTTACAGCCATAACAACGACCTAGGACAACGGCACCATAAAAAACAAAGCTCTCGGCATCAACGTTGTAGAAATAGATTTGCACGGAATGCTACTAGAAACCATAAGTGTCGCCACCGGCAAAAAAGTGGGGGGCCAGTCAATCTTCAACCTGATGCTGACAAAAACTTTCAACATCAGGACCAAAAACTGTTCGAGTTTAGGCTCCCCGTTGCCTTCCGCAGCGGCTGGATATAAAAATGTCCGGCTGTCCCTCATTTCGACTGAGGTCAGGAAATTTTTGGCCAAAAAGTGGGAGGCCAGGCCCCCTGGCCCCCCTTTTCCGACGCGTATGCTAGAAACATCCTATCAAATTAGCATATAATGGTGGAAGAACATTCTAAATCAAACAGTCAAGTGCGAGAACATTTCAAAACGTTCCAAACACTCACCGTCCATGCACACAGGGCCTGTCGTATTCAGGACACCTGGCGCAGTAGCGTTGCTAATGTTCATTGAGTGTATTTCTGCCAGACTTGACCAGTGCCTTAGGTCCAATTTGTAAGAATTAATGCACACACTTTTGTAGTACGATCATGTTCGAATAATCAATACACAGCAATTTATAGCCAAACAAAATCATTCAAGGTAGACTGAATATTATCTAGAAAGGGGCCTGAGTAATTATCAGACGTTTGTGTGTTGGAATATCAAATTTAAACCTATTTTCACTGATGAAAAACTAAAAATGTTTTTGTGACTCAGGTAGCACTGAAAACAAAAGACAGCATCTAAAGTTTCCGTGGTGTAGTGGTTATCACATCCACCTAACACGCGGAAGGTCCTCGGTTCGAGCCCGGGCGGAAACATTTTCTATAGATTAGAAACCAATAATAGTCTCTTTCACATTTCTAAAGTATATTTTTCAGCACGTGGCGTCAGTCGAAAAGTATATTGAGTTCAAACGTTTCGCGCCACGACGTTTTTTTGCTTTTCGACTTTAGTTTACCCCGCAAACCGGCCGGCTAGATCCGCCACTGGTTCCCAATCTCCAATTAGGTACCTAATTCAGATTATTTTCCACAATCTATAAAAAATATTTAACGGCCTGGTAGCGGCCAACTGACAGTTCAAGAGCAGAAATCGTGTCGGGAATCTTTGAGAGCCACTGGCCGATGATCAGACAGACACAGAGCGTGTTCAGCGGTACAACATACCCAGACTTATCAATATATGTATGCCGGCGCAGTATAGCAGCCGAAAACGCGCAGGTGCAGCGTCAAATGTCTCCGCTAAGTAAACGAAACTACTTAAAACGACCTCACGGTTGTCATACGAGGCCAGTGATTTGGCAGTATAGTGACCTTAAGGGTTGCGAAACAAGACACGTCAACTGCCAAGATGAGCATGACAGTCGCCACCGGCAAGAACGTGAGGGTGCAGGTAAATCTTTAACCTTCCACTGACAATAAACGTCCTCTCCATTACCAAAAATTCATCGAGTTTTGGCTTATTGTTGCATTTTGCACTGACTGGCTATAAAAATGCACCGGTATTTGCCTGAAATCAGATGTTTTAGGAAAGGCGAGGGCGCGGCCCTCCCCTGCTCCAACGCTTAAAAAGTTGAAATCAGTCTTGAGTCTCTATGTCACACTCCTTCCCAAGGGACTGCCGCTTGACTGCAATTCAGTCTCGAGTTAAGGGCGTGACTTTACCTGTAACGCAGGTGTCGAATTCATCCCTGTACTTGGCTCTAAAGGGAAATGCTTGTTAAGGTGGGCATGGGTGTCAACCAATGCAGAATAGATGAAGTACACGCCAAGCAATTATATTTTTCATCGGAAATTTCGAAGGTTTTGGTAGCTAATGCCTCTGACTTCTGTAAAGGGTATCAACATATCGGAAGCGTTGGAAACCACTGTTCTAAGGCATCGGCTGCGAATTTTCTAGTTTTTAGACCTATGACTGTTCTACGCCCAGCGGTCAGCACAGGGAAACAAACCTCCCGAGTACCACTTTGCTCCGATCATTGTAACAAGCAGACTTTTGCAACGCACAACCGTGCAGAAAGCGCAGCAAAAGCAAACCCATGCACTTTTGCTCCGCCTATAGGGCGAGTTCTTGATTTGAGTTGAATTTATACTATTTTTGCCATCGGATCAAAAGGTCTTCTTATTTCCCGTGACACTAACATATTTGTATTAATTGCTTTGCTAAATAAACGTGTTTCAAAATCAGTAATCCAACGGACTAGTGGGCAACACCATCAGATAGTACAGTTTTTGGACTAGGAGCGCTTAAACACTGAGAGAAATTTTCACTAAGTTACAACCTCGTAACGGGGGCTGCAGAACCCTAAAGTTTGTGTTCTAAATGTCTGCATCATTAGCAAGCATTTACCAGTTTTTTACTCCAAAAACTAACATTGCGGGCCCAAAAGTTAGCACCAGAACAAGGCTTTGACCAGGGTTGAGCTGGTTTTAATCATCGACCATCGTATTGCAACGAAGTGCCTACAATGCTTAAAATTCAATAACCAAGTCTGCACGAAGTCACAGACCAGTTACCATGGCCTACAAATGTGCTAGCGTTTCTTACTCTAGTAACTTATCGCAAGAACGAGGCTTTGACCATGGTTTAGTTGGTGTTAAATCAGTCACCATCCTATCGTAACTAGGTGATTACCATGCTTAGAATGCAGAAACCAGGTCTAGACAAAGTCTTCAGTCGCCCTCATTCTAGTGCCTGAATTAGGAAAGTACGATTTTTTTTGGCTTCAGTATGGGTGAATTATAAACCAGTGAAAAGGTCTACAAAAATTTCGAAGTATATCATTGATCACTATTTGAACCCCAATAAAACTACTCTTCGTTCCTGCTGAAAAACATTGATCGAATCTGAGGTAACTCCCTTAAAACATGTTTCCTTTGTTGTTTTTCTTTTATTAAGAGCGATCAATTTATTAAGAGAAATCAAACACATGACTATCACAGATCGTAGTAATTGCAAAATCTTTGCACGAATGAAAATAACACACGAACATCATACCGCAATCATCTTGGCCATCTGAGCCACTCCAGCTCAATCACCTGAGCCTCTCCAGCTCAGCCATTTCCATCACCATCGCATCCCGAAATTCTTTGATGATTCAGAGAACGTTCACGCCTTTGCAGCGAGGACATTGAAGGCCAAGAAGCGAACTGTTGTTTTGGTCCCTTTATTTTCCAGACTGAAGACGAACTGGCATATGATCCACATAAGGAGGGCTTCAATTGGCCCATCCACCACCACCACCTCCACGTCATTCCACATACTGTGTGCGCTCGCAGTGTCGCACCCACAGCCTGGGTGTTATCATATACTCACCGAACACCCACACCAGGGCCTTAGGAGCTCGGGCTGAAAATGAGACGCGAGGCGGCTAGGACACGGTCATCGGAAAACCGGAGTGCAGATGTATTCTTTGTTTCCGTTCGAAAGCTCTTGACGAGACAAATAACCATTATGCGAACTTTTTTGGTCAAGTCAATATTGAGGTCACCAGAACTGAAAGAAGGTTCCAAACAGTGGCCGAATCAGGGGGAGGGGGCGAAAAAGGCAGTTGATCTCCCAAACGAAAAAGTTCAGTGAAGAACCATATTCCCCCAAAAGCTGTCGACTTTTAGTCATTTCCCCGGCTCCTGCTCCTTAAGTCTATAAGCAAGGTTTTGGTGCTTTAACTGAACCATTCAACTTCAAACAGAACCAGTCAACTTCAGTGCAAGCATTGGACCTAGGTCCTCTTGATATCAAAAACCGCTTTTGAATGAATGATCCTTAAATAGCAAAAGCAAACATCGTGTGACCAAATCTTTTACCGAGCTATTTATTTTTTTACTTTGGTTGCCCCCCTAAACCGGTATTATCGCAGTAGGTGGATCACATCTCGCGGTTCAAAAGGGTCACATCAGAAGGTCCACAGTTCATATGTTCTACCGCTCAAAATGTCTAACTTAAAAAGTCAAACATTCAAAAGGTCCAAAGAGGTGTGCTCAGATGCATGAGAGTGGGGTGAATGATAACGCAGAGGCGTGCTAAGGCACCTGATAATAGGAGGCTATGAGGATTAGGTTAGGTTAGGTTAGGTTAGGTTAGGTTAGGTTAGATTAAGTTAGGTTGGGTTGGGTTAGGTTAGGTTGGGTCAGGTCAGGTTTAGGTCAGGTCAGTTCAATTGTGTATGCCCTTGGACCCTATTTCCTAGTCTGGGGATATCACCCCTCTTTCCTGAATCTGAGTGCACCTCTGGTCTGGGTACCACTTAACACTACTCAAACTTCCCTCCTTCCGTCTGTTTCATCTCTAGGGATTTTCTTGCAGAATTTCGGGATATTTCTATGACATTTCGAAAAGTGGTCCCCAGACCAGAGGCGCACTCAGATTCTGGAAAGAGGGTTGATATCCCCAGACTAGGAAATAGGGACTTAGGGCATACACACCTGACCTGACCTGACCTGACCTGACCTGTCCTAACCTAACCAACCAACCAACCAACCAACCAACCAACCAACCAACCAACCAACCAACCAACCAACCAACCAACCAAACCTAACCTAACCCTCATAGCCTCCTATTATCAGGTGCCTTAGCACGCCTCTGCGTTATCATGCACCCCACTCTCATGCATCTGAGCACGCCTCTTTGGACCTTTTGAATGTTTGACTTTTTAAGTTAGACATTTTGAGCGGTAGAACATATGGCCTGTGGACCTTCTGATGTGATCTTTTGAACCGCGAGATGCGATCCACCTACTGCGATAATACCCCCTAAACCTACCGGCCAGATCCGCCACTGGTTCCATGTGCCTGAGAATCCCGGTCTACACCCATAAAACCATTTGTATGCAATGGAAGAAGTTTCGAAACACGTAGGTATGTACCTAATTGGACACTTCGCATTCCAATGCAGCTGCTTACCTTGCAAGTCCAATCCGTTTCCAAGTTCACACCACTTTAGCGACTCCCTGCTCCCAATGTCATAGTGCACTGACACTGAAAAAGATTGGTCTAGAATATGCCTAAATAGGCTATACGCTAACCAAAGAAACTTTTCCACCGCAATCCGCTAACTGCACTAATACCGTCCCACGTACACTCCCCGTGGCCTGCGTCTTACTGAGGGAGGCGTTTGATCACGACACGAATGAAAAATGCAGTAGCGCACGTGCATCTCACACTTCCGGTGCTTCCGCGACACAAGTAATACCCGGTCAAAATGTGTAGGTACGGCATTTATAAGGATACGACCATCTTGCCAATGTATTAGCAAGGCTGTCCTACCGCCGGCTTTGATCATACGGGACAACGTTGCTACCCTTGTACTGGCTTAGTTGCGTGTTCATATCATTATGAGAGGACGACTAATGTTCGTTTCAAAACAATGCTTTAACTACTTTTTGCTTTGCACGAACTGGGTTTTGTCCTTTTTTAGCGTTGGTTGTGCTCTAGTGAACCCCCATATCAGGGCTGCATTAGACATTGTGAAAATTTCTCTCAGTGAAGCCGGACGCTAAAATAGGAATTGAGTCATTAGTCAGCTTGAGAATATCGGAACTTTCCACCACTATTCGGGGTGTTCTAAAGACCTTGTAACCATTTGGTCGTTTCTGAGTGGAAACGGACTTTGAATGGCTGCGTCACCCCTGCACTGGCTGGCTGAGCGTTCTCCCACGCCCTTTGTTCCACCTGCGTAATAACCTGTGAGTTTGACTCCCAGCACCGCATCAGAAGTTCAGACAGCGAACGGGCTGAGACGACGATAGCCGGTTATGTTCGGTGGCCTTGTCTGCGGAGGTTAAAAACATTTATACCAATCAGATCACAGTAATGTGTATACAAATGACTCTTAAGGATTCCGATGTCAACAAAAAGAGCTAAATCCAAGTGGAGCGAAGGTCTGCTGGCGGGTGGATTTGATAGTATGTAGGTACAAGTCCGGACTGCATCATGCATATTTTCGCAACAATAACTGCCCAACTGCCCATCTTATGGCACGTATTGATCGGTTCTCCAGTTTTGATCTGCGTAAATATTCGAGTAGCAAAGACATTTGCATTTTTAGGAAATAAATATGTGTATTTGCTGGACCGAAAAACCTGTTTCCACACCACCACTCAGCATCCGAAAATTTCGCTGCCATTTGCGTATTCGGTGCCGCGAACGTATCAGCTTCCTCAGGCCTCAAACTCTTCGCAGCCAGCCGGTACGTCTCTGCTGCTTGTTCAGGATCGCTCTCACGCTCAAGCTGCACACCGTAGAGCCACAATTGAGAATGATCAGAGCCGGCGTATCGCTCTGCAGAGCGGTGCACGTGACCAAGTCGCACCAGGTCCAGGGGCCGCTGCTCCGACTCCAGCGCCAGTATTCCCGCGGAGCGGCGGTAGCAGGTGGTGCTCCTGGAACATCTATAGGCCACATCCAGTGCACGCTCCGCCTCCAGCCGGCGGAGGTACGCCGGCCTCAGGGCCGCAGCATGGACGCACCACGTGCCGTCGCTGCAGATAGCACGTGGGCCACGTAGTCGGGACGGCTGGCGGCGGCACGGGCGGCTAAAGGGCGCCAGCGGCGGAGTCAGGAACGGCCACTGCGGCGGCCTTCAACGCTGTACACCGGGCATCGCCAACACCGGCACCCGTCAGTGTGTGCTGTGTATGTGTGATGTCTGGGCGTATACGGACAAATCATATGCGAGAAAATCCGGTACGATTTTTTTTAGGAAAGCGTATTGCTAAAAAAGGATAGGAAACCATAGCTGTAGTCTGCTTAAGTCCGAATTCGTTGTGTATTCTAAGCTCAAGGACCGTAATATAAATACTCGGCAAACTGTGAGGAATAATCTAATCATAATTATGTTAAAAGTACTGGGGGAGTCCATTCAGTTTGCCACATTCTCTTTACAGTCTATCGGCATGTCGCGCCTCTTGCTTCAGTGCACCACTACCAGGTCCATACCTATCGGGCAAGGGGAAGTAGGCCAACATGGACACCGTGGTGGGTGAGATGACCACTCCATGGTTCTGACGACCTGTCATCGCCACACAGGAATAGAGTGTGCATATATACTACGCTTTCTTTCTACGAATACATACGAGAGAGCATAGGCGTAGGAGCGGTAAAAAATATTCTAGGGCGGGGAGGGGGTGCACTTGAGAAACCACTGCTTTTGAAACTGCTAAGCTAGATTAAGTTTCGGAATATTGTCGAAAAGCAGCACAATCAACATGCTGCTAGCCATTTTGAGGTCAGGGTAACAAAATTTGGCCAGTGGGGGTCACCAAATACCATGCTTTTTAAACGCTTTAACTATATAACTTTTGACCAAACAGGATGTCAGAATAAGTTTGATATGGTGAGGGGCATTATCTAAAGAGCTAGATAATATTTTCAAGGTCATGCAGCATATTATTTGAATCCCTGGGTCAATGTAACACATTGACGTACTTGGCTTTCTTTAGGTAAGCCAAGGACAAATCCCAATGTCAATGTAACACATGGACGTCCATGGTTTTCTTTAGGTAAGCCGAAGACGAATCTCTGGGTCAACGTAACACATCGATGTCCTTAATTTTCTTTAGGTCTCCTGGTTCTTAAGCATTTTTGTGTTTTCTCCCTAAACCCAGCATGAAATTACGTAAATGCGTTGAAGTGCGTCGTCGGTAGAGTTTTCAGAGACGGCCAATGTGTTGAAAAGTCACCTCCTGCCCTCCCCCTGCGCCCCTGGGTACAGGCCATAACATCTGCATTGGAAATGCATGGAGAAGGCAAGGATTGACAGAAATATGGCCACATTTCTGTAGAGAACGCAGATAAGAACTTTTTACTAAACAAAGTATTGACCTTTTTAGCCATTCTCCAGTGCCATGTAGCAAGTTCGGACATGTGGTCGCCCAAAAGTCACCTGGAATTACTTAAGCAGGTTACAGACTTCGATCAATAACTTTGCAGAAAATGGTGATTTAGGTTTCATTTTGGTACCAACACGTTTAGATTATCGTTGCAAGTAGATTGATATGCACATTTACTATTCCAGGTCAGACAGTGACCTTAAAATGGCCTCAGGTCAGGTTATTTTGAAATTGTAACCTAGTATGATTATGTCATACATCATTCGATTCACCGTAACGAGAGAAATGGAATGACACCTAAAAGGTAACTAACTGAACCCAGCCAGACGCTAGAGCTAAACATTTCCTAATCTGAAATTGTTGGAATTGTTCGCGGCGCTCCTAACACGATGACCGAATAACAAATAAGAAGCACTTCTGGGGACGCAAGCTCTGAATGATTAAGCATTGCCACATACTGATTGAGCATACAAAAACTTCCGGCTTTTTCTGATGAGTTATTATTTTAAAGCAATCGTAGATCCTATTGCAGCATATATACCGATTGAATAATGGACCACAGTCCAGCATGAATGCGCGTCTCACCCCGGAAGACTCAGGATACGTGCCAACAGTGGAGTCAAATGTCACTCTCCAGTCTGCCACAGATCACGAGCTCAGCATGTGTTTGCCTAATTTTCCCATAACGTCTAATAATTCTCAGCTAAATGTTGGCACATATGAGGATAACCCATTATTTTAGAAAGCTAAGGCTGTTACTGTGAAAAGAATAAATGCCTTTCCAAGACTGGATGGTGGATTATATTGAAAACTGAATACTTTGGACTATATTACTTACTCATGCCTCAAGATATTAGGGGGAGTGCAGCTCCATGGGCTGGGCCCAAAACCGAAATAGAGGGGGCATGGCCCCTCTGCCCTCCGTTCCTACACCTACGCGTGAGAGTAATGCGTGGATGCCGCTCAATTCGGGGTCTTCCATGGGGTTTGTGTAGGAGCTACTCCGCCGTAACAGTGGTCAACCATCTGTACGATCCCAAGCTGGATTAGGACAAGATCTTCAGCCTTCCAGAGAAAACATTTATTTCCAAATATGTGGTAAGCTTTTAGGGCATAAAAGGAAGGTTTAGCAGAGATGTTGCGTGATTGGGGAGGAATAAGCGGCTGAAAGTGCTGAAGTCTTTTAACACGCGCATTGACGGGGGTACCCGCCCCCCCTCGGGTTTTTCGGATATAGCAGAAAAAACGGCGACGAGTAGCGCCGCCGTACTTGGTATACCTTTTCCCTCATCATTTTTACAACTACTGTGGAAATTTTAAGTTTAGGTCATGTCAGGTCAGGTCACCAGTATAGGTCAAGTGACCCGACCTCAAAAAAGTTTAAGACAGCAAAGTCCGAGCAGGGTGAACTTATCCGATTGAAACTCATATCACATAATGACCTCACCGAGTTCTCTAAAATATGTTCCGGTATTTTTATATCGATGACCTAAGGTCAGGTACGAGGCATGACCTCTCCATTAAGGCATGACCTCTCCATTCCACGAGGCATGACTTCTCCATTCTACTGAAACAGCACTAGTTGAAGTAACAGATACAATTTTGAAATCCATGGATAAAGGTGAAGTCTCCTTTTGATACTTTTGGATCTCAGCAAATTTTTTGACGTTATTGATCACTCAAAATTAATAGAAAAATTAGAGCTTTATGGAAATTGACTGCAAATGGTTCCGAAGTTATCTTTCCGATCATTACCAGTACGTCCGTATGACCGCTAAAACACCTCACATCAGTTCAAACCATCGTAGCAGGCCCGGCCATTCAGCTCATGTCGGATACAAAAATTCTAAAGCCGCAAGAAATCCTATAGGCGTATATCAGGTACTTGTTTAGGCCTCCTTCTCTACTCTTCTCCAACGACTTCAATCTGTATGTAAACACTAGCGTCAAAATTGTACAGTATGCCGATGATACCCAGCTCATCATTTCCGGAAAAAACACACCCTTCAGAACATGATTCGAGAAATGGAAGGCGCGCTGACCACACTCCATAATTAGTTCACTCAAAATTCGATGAAGCTAAATTCAGCAAAAACCCAACTTTTGGTCTTAGGAACTCGGCAAGTTCTTCGCGATCTTCCCCCCAGTAACTCTGTCCATGAACGGTGCAACAGTAACCGAAAGTCAAAGAGTAAAGAATTTAGGCCTATTTGTGGACAAAACTCTTTCATTCGAAAACCACATTGACCAGATGGTTGGTAAGTGCACCGGCCTGCTCATTGGACTACACCATGCCCGGCACCGTCTACCCACTTGTACTATCAAACCACTCGTCAACAGTCTGATTTTGTCCGTGCTGCGGTACTGCATAAGCGTATACAGTAGCTGTACTGCTCAGCGTTTGCATGGAGTGCAGAAGGTTATAAACTTTGGCGCTCGTGTGGTTACCGGACGTAGAAAACGAGATCACATCAGCGACGCCGTGCGAGATCTGGGATGGCTGCCTGCACGTGAGCTCGGCACATACCACTCTCTGTGTCTGCTCAAGCGAGTGGTGGTAACGGGCGAGCCAGCTTACCTGAAGAGTCAGCTCGTGACTAGGCGTGAATTCAGAAACCGCACTACTCGCCAAGACGAAGATTTATGCCTCCCACGCCTAAGAACTGAGACTGGGAGGAGAGCTTTTATGCACCGTGCTGCAGCAGCATTCAACGGACTGCCACCGGCGATCCGGGATGGCTCCCTCTCCAGCTTCAAACGACGCCTAAAAAAGCATCTGCTCGGTTGATGAGTGTACCCGATTTTGACTTGACTTTTCTTGACTTTACTTGTACCCAATTTTGATTGTCGCGTGTCTGTCCCATCCACCCCAATTTTTGACCTGGGCTCATTAATAGCGATTGATATGGATGAGCACCGTGATGTTGAAATAAATAAATAAATAAATTGGAAATACATGGGAAAATGATTTTTACAGAATAACTCAGTAACGGATGGTGATAGAGCATTTGTTTTACCTGCATTAGACTCGCCTGGGCTTTGCAGTTCTAATGATATACTTTTTATATAATTTGACCCTGACCTGACCTCAGGTCAGGTCAAATCCTTGATTTGACCCAGCAAGGTCAAATTATATATCATTCGATTCGGCTTGCTGAGAGGATTCATATAGTTCAAGTTGTTTTGCTCTATCTTTACTTGTTCAGATGTCATGGCCGAAAAACTGAATTTACATGTTATCCCTATGACGGCATGTTTTGACCTCTCGTGACCTCAAATGTGACCTGACAAAAAATGGTTCAAATGTTTTCGATGGAGAAGTGGATGGACAACCCAACACCGTTTACCGTTTTTCGCTACCTACCGTGGTTCTCGAGATCTTAGGGGGGTACCCGCCCCCCGTCAATGCGAAGGTGGCTCAGACCCCCGTCAATGCGCGTGTTAATATACGCTTTGGGGATACACATATGGTTTTTGCATACCCCACCCTAAATTCAAATGAAAGGGCGAGGTCGCATTATATATTCTACTTAAGCACGGTAATCATCCTGAAGGTCCCCATTTTCCTAGGACGTTGTCTACTATTTGGTCCGCCAAATCGTCTCAGATTTTTTATGGGCATGTCCAGGTATTTTGTATAGGTATTTTCAGTCCTGTCCCACTTCATAGTTCCAATGTTTACGGCTTTTGAGATCCTTGGTTGGCGAATTGGATGCTTTTTTACCCCTGCCACTAATGACTGGCAGACCCTTGCAAGTAGTTTAAGATTAGAATTTGCAGTAAGATTCGATTTCCTTCATAAAGATAGCTCATGGTATCGATTGCTTTGAGTTTGTACTTCCACCGTTCGCTGGATAAGAAGAATTACGAAACAACGCATAATTATATCACTTGTAAAATATGTTACTGTTCTCGCACCGCAAAGTAGAATTTCATAGTCTTAAAACGCAAATTGACGGGGTCTGAGCCACCTCCACTTTGACGGGAGCAGGTAACGGCCTCTCTAAAATCTCAAGAACCACGCTAGATAGCAAAAAAGGTATATGGCATTGGATAGTCTATGTAAAGCTCTGTCAAAAATATTGAGGTCAATACATGCCACCATAGGGATAACATGTGAATGAAGGTTTTCGGTTATTACATCTTAACCAGTATATATGGAGCAAAATAGTGTAAACCATTGGAAACCTCGCAGTAAGCCAAATTGAATAATGTGCATTATGATATTGCTAGGTCAAACAGGTCAAATATAGGGTTTGACCTGACATGAGGTTAGGTCAAGGTCATATTAGGTAAAAAACATCATTATAACCACTAGGACGAGGAAAACCTTATGCCGTTAAAATAAACGCTTTACCACCATCCAGTACTAAGTTATTCACTTTAAACCATTGTCCCATGTATTTCCAAAGGAGAGGTAATGACTCGTACCTGGCCTTAGGTCATCGATAAAAAATACCGGAATAGATTTTGTAGAACTCGATGGGGCAATTCTCCGATATGAGTTTTAATTGAATAGATTCACCCTACTCTGACTAATACTATCTTAAGCTTTTTTAGGTGAGGTCACTTGACCTGCATTGGTGATCTGACCTGAGATGACCCAAGCTTAAAATGATGTCCAAAGTTGTAAAATGATCAGAGGAAAGGTATGCCAAGTACGGCGGCGGTTCGCGCCGCCGTTTTTTTATCACAAAGTCCCAGAGGGTTGGGGGCAGGTGCCTGCCCCCGTCAATGCACGTGTTAATATATACTCAATTACTCAACTACGGTAAAACCCGAGAAACTCATTTTTGTGGACGACGGATGAGTGTTGATCTGTTCAGCGAACTACATGTTTGCATACATTGGCAGATAAGATATTCAGCCACTTTACCGCGTGTGATTGAGCACTTCTAAATTTCCTACTTGTTATTTTCTCCTTACGATGGGGATTTCTGATCTGGTAGACGTTTGTACATACATATTCTGCTGCTGTATGCCTCGAATTTTTACGCGGTATGTCCACATATTTGCTCAGAGACACACTATCAAGCATATCTAGAAAAGTCACGTGACGTGTATGGCACCACTTCCCCGGAAAACGGCCACTCCGTCGGCCCGTTTCCAGAACGAAATGTCATGCTACGCATAAGAAACGAGCTTGAAAGAGGGTTGTGTTTCCAGGAACTTACTGGCCGTTGAAGTTGAGATGGCCCTTATGAACGTTATGAAGTGGCGCCTCACCTAACCTCACACTAAGAACCGGCTCTACTTTTATGGTGAGTCTTATCACGGCGATCACTCGGGATCACATGCATTTAAATAGCCATGCTGCTGGTTCAAAAGGAGGATGCCTTGAGGCTAAATTTTGAGGACAAAACATTGCGATGTTACCTTTTTCCCGTTGACCAAGAGCTGTCAGTGCAGTATTTTACACGCAAAATGTATGTCACAGTCTCTGGGCGCAGGGACAAGAGTAAAAGCGTGAATATTTTGGTGTCCACAGAGCTCGCCAAGGCTTATTCTAAGGAGCTGAAGCTGATAGAAACTGGGCTGAAAATGACACATCTTTCGATGAAAATGACACGTTTTTTTAGATTATCGAAACAACAGCTAAACACATTAATTTCTTACGACATGCATACTTCTTTTGCTCGATGTGCGAGACGCGTTAACTAGCGGCACAGACAGTGAGCAAAATAGTGGAAGTAGCATAACATAACAATTCTCTTGCTATGTTAGGCTACTGCTCAGGTCAAACGCTCCCTTCTTCTTCTCCAGCAAGGGTGCTTACTACCGCTGTGTGATACCTGTTTATTACAGTGTCAGATGGAAAAGTAATGTTTTCGCGTTTTGAGGCTCCCACCTGAATCAAAATCCACATAACCACGGCATTTCCCCAATAGGTCTCCGGTACGACCAATATTTGACAATTGTGACTTGGTTTGACCTTGAAGATATTGACGTAGGTCAATGGAATTTTGCCATAATGTAGACCACCACCGCTTCCACACACCCTCAAACGGGTGTTTTTCTTACCCTCTTGGCTTGTGAGATATCATGGGGCACTTTAACACGCGCATTGACGGGGGGCGGGTACCCGCCCCCTCGGGTTTTTCGGAGACAGCAGAAAAAACTGCGGCGCGTAGCGCCGCCGTACTTGGTATACCTTTTCCCTCATCCTTTTACAACTTCTGTGAAAATTTTAAGGTTAGGTCATCACAGGTCAGGTCACCAGTACAGGTCAAGTGACCCGACCTAAAAAAAGTTTAAGATAGCATAAGTCGGAGCAGGGTGAACTTATCCGATTGAAACTCATATCACATAATGGCCCCACCGAGTTCTCTAACATATATTCCGGTATTTCTTATATCGATGACCTAAGGTCAGGTACGAGGCATGACCTCTCCATTGGAAATACATGAGAAAAATGGTTTTTACGGAATAACTCAGTAACGGATGGTGATAGAGCATTTATGTTAGCTGCATTAGACTCGCCTGGGCTTTGCGGTTCTAATGATATGCATTTTATATAATTTGACCCTGACCTGACCTCAGGTCAGGTCAAATCCTTGATTTGACCTAGTAAGGTCAAATTATATATCATTCGATTCGGCTTGCTAAGAGGATTCATATAGTGGAAGTCGTTTTGCTCTATCTTTACTTGTTCAGATGTAATGCCCGAAAAACTGAGTTTTACATGTTATCCCTATAACGGGCATGTTTTGACCTCTCGTGACCTTAAATGTGACCTGACAAAAATGATTCAAATGTTTTCGATGGAGAAGTGGATGGGCAGCCCAACGCCGTTTACCGTTTTTCGCTACCTACCGTGGTTCTCGAGATCTTAGGGGGGGCGGGTACCCGCCTCCCCCGTCAATGCGAAGATGGCTCAGACCCCCGTCAATGCGCGTGTTAAGACCCCCCTCCACTGCACGTTGACGCCAGACCCCTCCAGCGTGCATGCTAACTAATAGCCCTTAATACCAGGGGGTTGCTATTCTTATCAAATTCCGGGTTTATCGACGCACCAACTACCAGAGTTCATGGTGTCACAAACTACTTCACTGTTGCAAGTATTTCTCGGGAACCAGATTTCTCCTTGCTCAAGACATCGCTGAGTCTTGAACCCGGGTTGGTCACATGGAAAGCGGGCACGCTAACCACTACACCACCGCGCCAGCAGGGTAAGCATTTTCTGCTGCATCATCTTGGTGACTGTTGGTGGGCCCAGCAGCCAGATAGCTCCTGTCTCAGCAGCTGGCTCTTCCCGCGTAGAGCCGTCATGCAATATGGGGTGACACAACAGGATGCCCTTAACAACGCTATCAGCTCACAAGTACGGCAGCAACCGAGCCTTCGGTGCAACGTTCCCACGCATGGTCACCTTAACTTCTCACTGCTTGCTGCAATGGTACCTGAAGGTTTACCTTTTTCCGCGGCAAACAACTTTCTCGTTTCTTTTTGTTTTTTACCTAAGTGAAGCAAAATACATGTCATTACCTTCTTTGCACCACATGCATTTGCGTTTGCATTTTTACTTGCTAGAATTTTGTGGCAACAGGTAGGATCTCTCACAGTCAGATCCAGGATATCCGATCAGGGGAGGGGGGAGGGGTGATCGATTGATTATTTGGGCTTAAGGGCGCACCAACCCTAAAGGTGATATAGCACCCAAGGGGGGCATGGTGGAAAGGGCGGCATCCGAACCAGAGTAGCACCGCCTTTAGACGATAAAACCTATCAGGTGGGCTCCAAATCCTACCATAGCGGCGTCCATACTGGAGTGCTGGGGAGGGGAAAGCGACATTTCAGGGCACCATCAGTTTTCCGAGATGGGGAGAGACGCAATGACCATTTCAAGGGGCGCTGGGGGCCGATCGAGGGGAGGGGAAATCCCCCTTGCATCCACCTGTGTGGTTCCCATGACAGATGCGGTCAGCCTGAGTCACTTTGAGTCTTAACACGCGCATTGACAGGGGTCTGAGCCACCTTTGCTTTGATGGGGGATACCCGCCCCCAGGATCTCGAGAACCACGCTAAAAAAACAGTAAACGAAGTTGGATAGGCTATCCAAATCTCTAAAGAAATCATATGTACCATTTTTTGTGCGGCCATATTTAAGGTCACTGTAGATCAAGGCATACCACCATAAAGATAACTTGTAAATGAAGGGTTTCCAATCATTACATCTGAACTAGTAGAGATAGGACAATCTACTCATTTGGAATCTTCGCAACAAGTAGAATCGAATGATAGATCCTATAATCTTGCCAGGTAAAATCTAGAGTTTTACCTGACCTGAGGTCAGGTCGAATTAGGTCACAATGCATATCATTAGGACTGCAAGGATATGACGAATATGGAGAGGTCATGGCTCGTCCCTGACCTTAGGTCATCGTTATCGAAAATACCGGAATATGTGTTGCAGTATTCGGTGGGCTCATAATGTGATATGAGTTTCAATTGAATAGATTCGCCCTGTTCTTACGTATACTGTCTCAAACTTTTTTGAGGTGAGGTCACTTGACCTGCACTGTTGACCTGACCTGAGATGACTAAACCTGAAGATTTTGACATAAGTTGTCAAAATAATCAGAAAAAGGCATACCAAGCATGGTGGTGCTACGCGCAGCTGTTTTGGTTCTATTCCCGAAAAACCCGAGGGGGCGGGACCCGCTGTCCCCCGTCAATGAGCGTGTCAAATTATAGGAAAAGAAAATACGTCGTGATGACAAAGGCGCAGAAAGACGTTACCAGAATCGAGGATACTCGAGGACACGGGCTGCGCAAGGCGCGGCCCGCCCGCATTATGCTCTGTGGCCCACCGTGGAATTTTAAGTCAAAGAGCGCACTCCAAAGCCCTCTTCAGCACTCCACTCTGTGACAAGCAGGGCTCTTTTCACTATCGGAACCCTCTGAAAAGAGTGTCATCTGAAGCGCTGAGGCCCCTCTGTCACAGCACAGAGCGGGTCCTCTGTCGACAGTAGGACCCGCTCTGTCCAGCTGGGCCTTCTACAACCGATAAAGCCACTATGGCCAGCAGCGCTGTTTGGGCAGCAAGGCCCACTGCGACTCGCAGCACCAGCTATAGCCAGCAGGGCACTGTTTAAGTGGGAAGACCATTGTGGCAAGCAGGGATGCTTTTAGCCTGCAAAGACCCTCGTTAACAGAAGACTCTTTGAACGAGTAGGACCAACTGTTCTCCGCAGGGCTCTATATTGTCAGCGGGGCCTCTAGTTCACTGGGCCCTCTATAGGCTTCTCTGAGGGCCCTGTTGGCTTTCAAGTCCACCACAGACCTCTGTAGCTTTAAGGGTCCTTTAGAAAAAAATTGTGACCCACAAGACCTTTTATGGTTATAGGGCGCTCTATAGTCCGTATAACCTATAACCAGCGGGCTACTATTGTAACACACAGTGCGCTCCACAGTCACCAGGACACTGTTCCACTACATGGACCCACCTTTTTAAGGGACAAGGCAACCGTGTTCAGCAGGGCCTTTTGTAGCCAGCAGGGCATGCTGTGACAATCAGAAGTCTATGTAACTTTAAGACTCTTTATTTCAAACGTAAGGTAACCAGTTTGACCCAAAATTGACTGTAGACGCCACTGTCAATTTGAAGGGCCCTTTCTAGTCAGCTGGACGCTTTTTAAGCAGATTCAAAGCGTCATGGTGCCCCTCTTCATCCAGCATGATTCTCTCTACTGAGTTACCATAGGCGTTAAGATATCCGCCGAACACTTTATGACCATTAGGCTCTTTACAGCCAGCAGGGCCCTCTCTGATCAGCTGGGCCCTCAGCTCTGGTGAGCTGAGCTCTCTTTGTTCGCGAGTGGGTAAATCATATTCCAAGTTTTTTTTTAAAGTTCTGAAGGAAACCTTTCGAAGGTGAAATGATCTAGAACAATTGCAAGTTTACCTATCTTCCCCAATTCTAGATGATTAATAGAGCAAAATGACAGTGATTATATATTCCAACACAGTCCTTCCTCAGAATCTTTATGAAAAAATTATCAGAGAAATTCTTGACAATGGTGTGAGCTCACTAAATTTCAAAATAATCGATGTGCTTTTACTATACCTATGATGCATCCAGGATTCGAGGAGATAAGCCAATGAACACCTTCTCTAGGCAAAATCTTACTTTTTGATGCAGCACTCCGAAATCGATACACCTTTGAAACAAGTTTCTTCCGAAGAGGAAGAAATCTTTACGGATATTTTGCTTTTCGAGTACGACTAGTTTTTAAAGCAATGTGGTAAGTAAACAAAAGGCTTGTCTTGGTGCAGTTGAAATATTTCGTGGGCGCGCTAGTTAAGAGCGACTTTATTTTAGATTAATTGACGTGAAAAATTGACTTACTGAACTAGGTTTATCTTCAGAGTTGCTGCCTTCGCGCTCAACGTAATTTTTTTGCTCGCAAACATTTTTAAGGGTTCTCTTGATGCTATCACAGGGGCTCCTTTCGGCGTCACCTTCCTCGAGCGAAATTCTGGCTACACTCCTGGACGTTACTTCGCTTAAAAAAGAGCGTTAAGCTTTTACGTCCAACGTATCCTTACATGATACCTCATCTGTCCTGCCATGTTTTTACCTTGTCCTGAGCTAACGGGCGACCGGTACTGTTCCGCTATAATTTTTCTAAACAATACAAGCTATGTAATTCTTCCTCGTATGTAAATATCCATGTTTTCTTTATTTTTCTCTCTGTCATAGGACTTACCGGGACAAAGGTGGATTTCGGGTCCACTAAAATGAAACTAGATAAAAAACAAACTTAAAAGCAGAGTAGGAAGTCAAACAATACCTATCCATGCTGTATCTTAACAAAATGGTCCTGGCACAAAACACAAGTCAGAAGTAAATAAAAATGGGCGTTGTGAATCGCCTTATCTTAGTGAAGAGATATCGACCTCGGCTTGCGAGCTCGGCAGGTGCCGTTCCGGCGCAGAAGAAACCGTTACCAATGTGCGTAGGCAGACAGAATTAGTAGGCAAGTTGGTTCAGCACATAGGCGTATCCAGGGGCAGGAGCAAGTGGAGCACTTCTCCCTCCGATAGACCTTTTGCGGCCCCTGAAATGGTCACGGCTGCTCCCTGGAAAGTCGATGACGCCCCCAGAAATGCCGCTTCCCACCCTCCCCCAGTATGCGAGTATCTCGGCGCCCTACGATAGGATTTGGCACCCACCTGATAGATTTCCAGAACCGTATCCGGAAGCAAATCCAAAATGACTAAACCACTAACCACAGCGGCTATTTATTCTACATAAGGCCTACCATCGGCTACTGGCCCAGTTCAAACCAAAACAGTAGTCGACGCGAGGTCATCCTGAGCAGACTTAGGAGTGGACAAACCAAATTGATACCCGCACGCCAGATAACCAAACATATACCCACACGCCTATTGGCGTGGTGGTATCTATCGTACCTTCAACGCCATGAAACCCCTTCCACATACTGACCGACTCTCCCCAGCACGATGCCCATAGGCAGCCCATGCTGGATTAGTGATGAGCCAAAAACATCCCAGTAGACCTCCAAACTCTATTCGGCAATGATCACCCCGAGCTGCTTGAATGGCTCTTTACATTTCTGAAGGTTGCTAGGCTAGAGTGCTTTATATAAAAGTATCATACAAACGTCTATGATGGCAGGTATACACAATAACTCTACCCTAATAGCAACCCCGCCGATTATAACAAACATTCACGCCATAGACGTTACCCTGCCGAATGTCAATAGCATAGGTGCTTCAAACTAGGTTACACTAGACTAGAACTAGGGCATGGTAGGCTAATAATTGCGACCAACATATGCTAAAATAGGCAGAAGGATAAAAAATGAAACTAACCAACTAACCATAACTAACCTTCCATAACAAATTAACTAACCAACTAACAATCACTAACCTTCCGTTAAGACTCACTAGCCAACTAACCTTAACTTAAGATTAATTAATAAACTAACCTTAACTACGACTCTTAATTAACCAAACTCAAAACTCTCACTAACAATCTATCTATTCTTTTACACTTCTCTCTTCCTCTATGCGGCGGCTGCTCAGCCGTAAAGGGGCACTGTAACCTCACCTCCTGGTTGCGGGATAAAGTACCTGTGGCACCCTGGCAAAGTGCTCAGCAGCAGTTCCTAAATAACCGAAAATTACTGCTTAAATGGATGAACTCAAGTAACGTAAGCAAAGCGGACACTCGGTAACATGAAACAAAGTTAGAAATTATAAACTCTAAATTTCGCAATATTGGCGGTGGCAGCCTTCTTTACGCACCCCTGAATCCCCAGCTATAATCCAACACCCTTGGCTTGGCGTTCCTACCGTAGCCATGACCATTCCCTTGCAAGTGTTGCAATGCTTCGTGACCCATTACTTGAAATAACCTCCCCTTTGCTTTGATACATTAAAGTGACTCGCCCTCCCCTAAAACCAATTCCACAAACTTTAGAGGCGGGCAACGGTGCCCTGCACAGCACGCCTTATAAAAAGCCCTTACCTAACAAACTAGCTGCATGCAGAATATGAGCGAGATTGGACAAGTAGGTATTTGCTGAGAAAGCATAATTTATACACACTCCAGTGTGTATGTCCATGTTAATATGTGCATGTTAATATACCCTACTTTGGTGTCCTCTCTTGAACTACTTTGACGCATTTATGAAAACACCTAATAAAACATGAGAGCCTAAATAATCAATATTAAAAAATATGTTTTTATTTAGGACTTTAATTTATAATATGTCATATAAATAAAACAAATGTAGCTGAATATTCAGCTTTGCAGAGAAAACTGAGTTTGAAAATCTTAGTAGGAAACAATTTCAGTTATATAATTTTGAAAAACATCGCCAAATTTGAAGTTTTGTGGAATCTGTCAAAACTGGGTGTTGAAGTTTCGGTTTTTGCTTAGTTTGTATTGGTACGGTACAAAAACTGGGCTGTGTAATGAAATTAAATTTCAAAACATCAATGTCATATCTGCAGATATCTCACACTTTTAACTTATATCATAGGTTCCAAGTTAACACGCGCATTGAGGGGGGCGGGTACCCACCCCCTTGGGTTCTTCGGAGATAAAAGAAAAACGGCGGCGCGTAGCTCCGCTGTATATGACATACCTTATCTCTAATCATTTTTACAACTTTTTTCCCACCCAGCTCAGGTCACTAGTACAGGTCAAGTGACCTGACCTAAAAAAGTTTAAGATAACATAAGTCAGAACAGGGTGAAACTATCCGATTGAAACTCATATCACATAATGGGCCCTCCGATTTCTCCAAAATCTATTCCGGTATTTTTTATATCGATGACCTAAGATCAGGTACGAGCCAGGACCTCTCCATTGGAAATACATGGGAAAATTGTTTAAACTGAATAGCTTAATAATGGATAGTGGTAGATCATTTATTTTAACGGCATTAGGTTTGTCTTGCCCTTGCGGTTCTAATGATTTGCATTTTAACCTAATTTGACTTTGACCTGACCTCAGGTCAGGGCAAATCCTATATTTGAATAGCTATCCTTGGTTATTCTATCCTTACTAGTTTAAATGTATCGATGTATTTACCTTCATTTACATACTATCACTGTAGTGACATACCTTGACTTCTAGTGGCCTTAAAGGGAGATAGCGACAAAATTTATTGTGGTTTCCTGCTATTTGTTAAAATATTGATTAGAAACTGCCGATTATTTTTGTATCTTCGGCAAAATTTTTGGAGGCCACTTAACTATTCTTGAAATATTTTAACGGTCCCGTAAAAGCTGGAACCTGCTCTTCAAGTCTATGTTTTCAAAAGCCATTTTAAGTTTTAAAGTAATGCAAAAATTTAAGGGCATACAATTTCAACTCTTTGCTTCACATTCATTTCGTTCATTGGAAATGAACTGTGTTTAACAACCGCCTCGGTGGGCCTCTTAACCACGTTCACCATAGTGGGGGGAGGGGTGTTTAAACACCCCCGCGTTCGACACCTATGGGGGTAGCAAAAGAAAAAAGCAAACGCTGGCGGATATCTCATACCAATTCACGAAGAAACTACATCGGTCACTTTTTTGGCTCAGGTCAATGTTGAGGTCATGACAGATCAAAGGAAGTAAGACCTTGGAGAAGTGTTTCTGGGCTTTAATGTCTGATAGAGTTGAGTTACAATATATTTTTAGACACCATTCCCTTCCCGGAAAATCGAATGATATATGACATGACTATGCTAGATCAAAACATAAAAATGACCTGACCTGAGGTCAGTTCAAGGTCACCATCTGATCTAGCATAGTCAATATGCATACCAATCGACTCCCAATAACACTCTAAACGTAATAGTTTCAAAATAAAAAGCTTCATCGTTCTTTCTTCCAAAGTTATTGACCTAAATCTAAAAACCTTAGTAGCCCCAGATGACCTCTCAGAGGTCACAGGTAAAAATTGCAACAAGAACCTGAAAAGGGGCCCAGGGCACTACGATTTGGGGAATATTGAGGTATTCTGGGCCGTATCTACACAAATACAGCCCGATTTCTGTTTTCCCCATGCATTTCCAATGGAGAGGTCATGATCTGTATCTGACCCTAGGTCATCGATGTAAAAGATAACAGAACATATTTTGTACCGTTCAGTGGAACCATTATGTGAGATGAGTTTTAATTGTATGGATTAACACTGTTCCTACTTATGCTATCTTAAACTTTTTTGGAGCCATATTATCCTAGATATCGGCGCGCCCTAAGACACCGCCAAACTTTTTTGAGGTGAGGTCACTTGACCTGCACTGGTGACCTGACCTGAGATGACCTGACCTTAAAATTTTGGTAAAAGTTGCAGAATTGATAAAGGATAAGGCGTACCAAGCAAGGCGGCGCTCCGCGCCACCGTATTCTGGTGGCATCGGAAATACAGGTGTTCAAACACACCCCCGCCGAGGCCCCGAGGGTTAAAGGGCATAGTCCTGGCACTCAAAATCAAATATACCTTACAAATAAAAAACAAACAGGTTCAATAACATAACGAAGAACTTTGGAAATGATTTGGGAATTTTTTAATTCTGATTTGGATTTGATTTTGTCCATGACATTCACCAAAAAGGTTTCAAACTGTTGGTAAAAATTTTATTCCAGTGGTCGAAAGACGGTCGGATTAGAAAACAGGCGGCTAGTTCTGACAACCCAAATGATGCCGGTAGAAGTGGAATGGTAGAACACACACACACATCAAATTGAAGCTTTTTGGGATAGAAAACACAACGAATGGCATGTCTTTTCCCAGAAACCTGAGGGTATGACTGTTATGACAATTTTCAGCGCACTAAATCTCAAAAGTTATAGAGTGCCCATAACTGTTTATTTTTTACAAGTAAGTAGCCTCAGTTCATATGAGGGTTTTGCTGAGATCTGAGAGGCTCAAAATTCCCATGTATCAAATATTCTTATTTGACCTCCATGACTAAAAGATCAAACAGATCACAGGACAAAGATAACCTGGCTCAGACCACCCGAATACTTAAGCATCCAGTGAACCAAGTTTTGAATTTATGCAGCACTCCCGAAGAAATGTAGAGACATTGGACTAGAGCAACGTCCCGAATATTCAGCGAACACTTATAGCCCTGTTGGGGATACTCTTCATTTGGAGCCACTCTTATGACAATTCATCCCCAGCCAAGTATTCTTCAACACAACTGCGGCAGCGCCAGGACACAGTATGCTAACACCAAGGATGGGAACCAGCACCTGCAGCAGATACAGCCGTATTATCCGTGTGGCTCGAGGCGTTGACGGGTACACAATTCCCACTTCCTGAGACCGGACAGCGGCCCTTATCAGCAGCGAGGCTCGCCAGCGCTGGGAATGCCAGCCCGGGCCGGGTATAAAGGCGTCCGGTCGGCAGCCGAGGGGTGCTCTCTTCACCGGTGCCCTTCTCCAGAGCGGTGGTCGCCATGAAGCTGCTGGTCGCGCTGCTGGCCACCCTGTGTGCGGTGCAGGCTCTGCCCGCTATTAGACAGACGGAACGGCTCACACGTACGTGTTCTGGACGCGTGATTCTACCCCGGGCTAGGGACCCTTCTGGGGTTGAGGAGGAGTCACGCAGTTATGTCTAAAATTTGATGTCGCCCTTTCACACACGCATACACAATACCAATAGTACGAAACGATAGACGAGAAGTCAGCTAACTCTTCATTTGCATGGCAAAGCCTGTAAGTAACCGGCCAATCCAGTACAGGTTCCTTGGCTGTTTCAATCGGTGACCCATTATAACGTTCGTGCCAATTGTATCTTGATGATGTTTAAACAGAAAAAATTGCTTTTAAGAGTAAAACATTTTTCTTCCCCAATGAGCTTGTTGAGTTGCCTGCCACACTTTGCAGACTGTGGCGGAGGGGAGCTGTCAACGTAAATCGATTCTTTCGACAAGAAACTTTTCTTCGGGAGCTTAAATATTTTAAACTTGGTCGCATGGCTCTTCAATATTTTCCCTATTGGGCTGAGAAATAAAAAAAATGACGAAAAGTGTGGGTCCAGACTCTCTTTGCTGAACCGCTCTACCGTATTCTAATTAGAGACGCGCCAGCAAACATTTAAGAAAGCTGAGCTGGCTCGAAGACCATCTTCCATTCTCATCTGAAAGCAACACATCCCTGAATGATAACAGAAACTTACGGTTCTCGGCTGAGATTTCCGAGACCTTTATAGCTTAGGTGAGAATGAAACGAGATCTCGGCAATCTCAAACGAGAACCGTAAGCTTCTGTTCTCAACCCGGAATGTGGCCCGCAAGCGAAAATGGAAGATGGTCTTGAGCCAGCTCAAGAGTCTTGAATGTTTGTTGATGGAGCTGACCTGCATTGTACGTTGATCGGTGACGTGTAATGATATATAATTGGCGTGTAATGATATATAATCGAGATATGTCAAGGAAACCTTACATAGAGGTCGATGTCGAGGGTCACATATCGAGGTCATTACTTTATTTTCAAGGTTGCTAACCCCAGTGATTCGGCCAGATGACGTCAGCCAGTATCTATGACGTATATTATGGTACACTGTCATGCTTAAAAATACTAAATGTAATTTCAAGTTCACATTTCATGGTCTAAGGTTACACGTCAAGGTCAAATCCTCATTTCTCACTTAATTGCTGCTGTAGTGATATCTATAGTGTGCATTAAGGGGAATATGTCATGTTGTAATATAGGCCAATCGTAATGGATGAGTAATCTTGAGCAACCTTGACCCCCCAGATTCCACAATCATTGTTCCATTCGTGACCCTAGTCCGCTTTTGAGACTTTGCCACATAATCATGACATTTTCCAATAGTTTCAAACCATGGTCCATATTTCGTAATTGCGATCTCGTTTAGCCCTAAGAATATAGACTTAGATCAATGACAGTGAGGGATAAGGTAAAACCCCATCGCTCCCAAGAAAGCACCAAAACGCACGTCTTCTTAGCCCAACATTTTGTTAAGACCTCAGATGGTATCTTAGAACTCCACCTTATCCACTGTTTTGATGCTCGGCATCTCTTCACTGTGCGTCTTTGCGAGAGATTTTGCTCTGTGTATGTTATTTCATTTGGGTTTTATCCTGGGTCTCCTCCTAAAGGGCGAAAGATGACGCTGTTATACGAATTGAGCTGCTGGGGCGTCGAATAAGGAAGACGTAGATATTTTTCATTGCACAGTTCTGGTAGATAACTAGGGTATTCCGGCATTTGTAGTTGTCTGTATGAGATTGGCTTCGGTAAATGTGATTTTATTTGGCTTTATCCGTAGTTCTTATCGTTACCTTGCTTTTCCAGACGTCGAAAAGTGAAATTCTCCTAAATGTTCAATCAGTGTCTTGATGGTCCCTTAAGTATGTGAGGTGTATGCCAATGATCATGATATATAATTTAACACGAAAAAATCGGTATGCAAGGCTGTTGTTCCTATGATGTTTAAAAACATGCTACAGTCCAATTTCACTCTATGTAATAACATTCTAGCGTATGTGGATTCATATATTTATCAAGGGTTCTCCTGACAAAAAGTCGCTACCTTAGACTCCAAGCAGAGTAGTAATACGAAAGTATGCTTAAATTAATAATACCCCGTTTACAGCCATCCGCTCGCTCCTCATTAAGGATGTGGCAAGCCTTGGCGACCTCAAGTCGCTGTTGGACGACTTCTTGAAGCAAGTCAACTTCGACGCCATGGTGGCGTTGTGGAAACAGAAGGAGGCCGCGTCCGATGCTGACCTCATGGAGGTCATTGACTACCTTAAGTCGGCAGACTTCAAGGCCATCTACGACTACATGCATGCCAGTGCGGCGGACAACGACTTCCCCAACGTAAGCACAAGCGTTGCAAAGAGCCCCGATTCTTCTTTTCTAATGACAAAACAGTTTGATTTGATATTTAGATTACAAGCATACGTAATTTAGTGTATTGTGTTTTCTTAATTTGTTTGTTTGGAAATCGTATCTTTCCGTTGATTTCAAGGAAACTCCATTGTGATTATTTTCAGTGGTGAATACTCGATGATTTCCCCCGATTCAAATTATGAAAATTTGACGATCAAATATGTGACTTTGATAACGCGATAACGATAATTTGTTTGCATGAATTTAGCTTTCTGAGTGAGCTCCTCCAGATGAAGCATCGTCACGTTCCTTGGAAAACAAACAGAGAAAAAGGTTAAACGGCAAAGTCAAGCAGTAGGTATCACTTATCATAGTTTTATTCTCAATACCTCATCAATTTCGTCTCATGGCGCTGTTCATAGTTTTAAATTCTTGCAGAGCCCTAAGTCTCCAAACCGCCAGTCACCCCGTCACGGGGTACCATTAAAGTGCAAGTAACAGCTTTCAACGAACCCTGGCAGTCTGCTCATTCTATTAAGGTGGCAAAGCATACAAAATGAAATAATCTCTCTTACCTCCCAGATTACGTACGTGAATTTACCAGCTTATTAATTTCATCAACATATTTTCAAGAATAATAGAATGATATCACAAATTCGACACAGTAGTTTTCTTACGCACGTGACGAACACCACAAACTTTCACCTTGTGAACTTTAAAGAACATAAGCGAGCACAAAACAGCTTCACTCTCCCACCACTACAGCTTCCTGGGGACACGTGAGGTAATACGCTGTTTGCTGAAGTTCTGCTATAATGGCACCCGTTTGGTGCTCATCCGATTCTCGTACAATACGTGTTTTGATGTGTGTTAATTATACTTATGACATATGTTAAGCATTGATATGTCGTATTTAATATATGCCAGGCACTTTATGTCATACCGTGTAATATTTAAAACATTTATATTAGATATTCTAGACCATTTTCCAACCCTCCAGCATTTCTATTATAACAATAGACCAGAGTAAAAAGTATTCATAATTTATGATGCTCCTCAACACGCTATGGTGCAGGGAGGGGTGGGTTATGGAGGCGAATGCCCACCTACTATGGTTTTGCTGAGCTAGAAAAAGACGGTACACAGCATCTCTGTACCAAATGTAAAGTTGGCATATGAACAGAACCTGAGGATGGATCATGGTATAAAATCCAGCTTTGAATAAATCAATATCTTTCTAATGCCTCTTCTGTGTGAGAAGTTCACCAGATCCTAATATCAACCCGAGCTGAAGATAGATATCTATTCCAAAATAGCCAAGGAGCTGCATTTCTGCTCGAACATTATGAAATCACGAAAGTGACCAGGAAAGCTTAGATAAAAATTCACATTCATCTAAGCCACTTTACAACTTTCGCTCAAGAAATGATTTTATTCAGCTCTTTCCTTAGGAACAGGGTGTTAATCCGTCTGAATTTGGTTTAGGCGAATATTAGCAGCATCTATTCCAAGTAATGATATCAGTACCCAACAGCAAAATGGTCCCTCTGATCATTTAGGAACAAACCCCTTGAGTCCCATTGCATCATCAGTTCTGACTTATGACGCTAGTCATAAAAATAAGGACTGTCTTAATAATAGTTGCTCCCTCATTCTCTATTCGCTAACATTTTACCTTATTAATATATGCCGAAATATAATTCTGTTTTCTCCAAGATATCACCAACATATCTTGGTGGTAACTAAGGCATTGATGGGTAAAATATGCTTAGAGCCGCCCAAACTTTGTAAGTTTTAGCAAAGCAAAACATTTCCTCTGATTACAAGCATCAACATCCGCCGTTCTGCGCACCGCCAGTTCCTGCAGTACCTGTCGGACGGCGGCCTGGACATCGCCGGCTTCGAGGCGTGGCTCGCCAAAGAGCTGGGCTGGGACTCGGTGGCGCGGCCAGCCGGCCAGCTGGGCGACTTCAAGTCCCTCGTCGACGAGTTCCTGGCGCTGGTCGACCAGGACGCGCTGGTGGCGTGGGCCGTGAAGACTCTGGCCACCAACGCCGACGCACAGGCGCTGGTGGCTCGTCTGCAGAAGCCCGAAGCAGCTGCCACCGCCGCTTACTTGGAGAAGAACACCCAGTACCAGGCGCTGCTGCAGTTCATGCGCGACGACAATATCGACATCGACGCCATCATCGACGCCATCAAGAAGGCGCTCGGGTGGGACACCGTGACTTCCGCGCTCATTGTTCCAGTTGGCGACCTCAAGTCGTTGTTGGACGATTTCTTGAAGCAAGTCAACTTCGACGCCATGGTGGCGTTGTGGAAACAGAAGGAGGCCGCGTCCGATGCTGACCTCATGGAGGTCATTGACTACCTTAAGTCGGCAGATTTCAAGGCCATCTACGACTACATGCATGCCAGCGCGGCTGACAACGACTTCCCCAATGTGAGTATACAGTATATGATTGTGCATGTTTATGACAAAATCGAAAAGTTGAGGATGTGTTTAGTTTAGCTTGATTTGATCAGTTGACCTTTGTTTGCATTCGTGTTGATCGACCACGTCCTTTTCTGGTACCCTTCCGTGCTTACCCAACAACTCACCTAATTTTCCGGCGCGCTACCAGCATCTAAAGCCTCATCAGCCTATTATAGTTCTCCAACCAGCTCAACAAATATATTATGCAACCTATATACTATACTTTTTTCCAAAGACGTTCTCACATTGAGAAACAATATTATGTTCAAGCAAACCATTATTTGGACCTGTCACAGGCAGGAAACCCACGCTTAACAATGTCCCAAATAAATCTAGCCATCAAAGTCTCCTTTCAATGTAGGTGACTTCTTCCCCTTCTAGATCCTCCTCTAATAACTGAGCTTTTATGCAACACTTCTTATTTTCATGATGGTGACTGCTGTTGAGAAAGATGCGGCAGGGATTGTAATCTTGGGCTTCCAAATATTAATATAAATAACTTAGTTACAATGTAAATCTTGACCAAGAGACTGAGATAGCTACACTTGATGGTGCCAGCTGAAATATCTTCGATAGGAGCTCCGTATCTTTCAGAGGAGCTCGTTTGAGCTGAGGGTTGTGTCGCGTACTGGCATTCTTGGAATCGAGAGGCAGTAGCGGTGACATGGATCGTTTAGCAGTGTCTAGATGACGCGTTTTGAGTTATATTAAGATGCTTCTTTTTCCCGCAAATCCGGCTATCTAGTGGGTGATGCCCCGATCTTGTCTTGTCTCTGCCCGAAGCATATGAATTCCGACAGAAATATAGTTTTCCATCTCGCAGCGCTGGACGTCGCAGCTCTCATATACCCTCAGGCCATTTGCAGCTGATGCCTCCCTCTTCCCGGAGACCTTTCCCTCACCTGCAATTACTAGATCATGAAAATAGCTAAATGAAAGACAAAGTCTCCCGTCTCAAAATGTATAACCACTCCTCCGCTCTACGCACCGCCAGTTCCTGCAGTACCTGTCGGACGGCGGCCTGGACATCGCCGGCTTCGAGGCGTGGCTCGCCAAAGAGCTGGGCTGGGACTCGGTGGCACGGCCAGCCGGCCAGCTGGGCGACTTCAAGTCCCTCGTCGACGAGTTCTTGGCGCTGGTCGACCAGGACGCGCTGGTGGCGTGGGCCGTGAAGACTCTGGCCACCAACGCCGACGCACAGGCGCTGGTGGCTCGTCTGCAGAAGCCCGAAGCAGCTGCCACCGCCGCTTACTTGGAGAAGAACACCCAGTACCAGGCGCTGCTGCAGTTCATGCGCGACGACAACATCGACATCGACGCCATCATCGACGCCATCAAGAAGGCACTCGGGTGGGACACCGTGACTTCCGCGCTCATTGTTCCAGTTGGCGACCTCAAGTCGCTGTTGGACGACTTCTTGAAGCAAGTCAACTTCGACGCCATGGTGGCGTTGTGGAAACAGAAGGAGGCCGCGTCCGATGCTGACCTCATGGAGGTCATTGACTACCTTAAGTCGGCAGACTTCAAGGCCATCTACGACTACATGCATGCCAGCGCGGCGGACAACGACTTCCCTAACGTAAGCTCAGTTTGCTTTGAACGATAATGAAATTTGTAGATAGATTTTATTCGGCTTGATCTGATCTGCTAATCTCCATTTGCCTTCATGTTGATTGAACATGCTCGTTTCTGGTACCTTTCCGTATTTCCTAAACACTAACCTAACATACGCGTGCGTCTCCCAGCGTCCCTTGGCATGGTTGGAAAGGCGTGAATAAAGCCATATAAGGTTAGAAGAGAAAAGGTGTTGATCATTATCTGCCAGAAATGTATTACAATGTATGGTTTTAACATATCCGAAATTCAGTACACTGTTTCACGCTCCAGTGTATGGTCACGACTCGAATGATTTTTTCAAACTAATAATTTTAATACATTTCTGGCAGATAATGATCAACAATATCTTTTCTCCCCTAATTATGTCTTGCCATACTTTCTCCGCTCTCTAAAAACTTTACAGTATAAGCTTTCTCGAAGTCCAATCACCACGCAAACACATATCCTACAGACCCGATCCCCAAGAAGGGCTCGCATTTGTGAAACAATATTTCATTTTACAGATACATAGTTCATGCCTGAGTCAGGGCTAGATGTCTCTTCTCGATCCAAGGAGAGGAGGTTCTCGGTGGGTTAACGCTGGCACAGTAATACAAGCCGCATACAAGGCCTATGGGAGACCCAAAATCCAGTGAGGGGTCTTGACCCCCAACCCCCCTCGTTCCCGGATCTTCACCAATGGCCTGAGTCACAGGAAATCAATAGTTAACAAGCAACAGTTCAAACTTTCTTTTATTCGTGTGACTGCTTGCCGTCTTTCTTCCTCGTGTAATAGGTTCCTCATTTAGGAAACCACTTTTACGTTAAAACGTTCACTGTTGTTGAGACAAGTGTATCAGGTTTCCGTCTCGGGGTTCCAAATACTGATATATCCAGCCTGGTTGATATCAACAGCAACGCACTGAGATTACTTGACAGTGGCAGCGAAAACATGTTCCATAGGAGCTTCGTTTAGCGGAGCTTTGTCAGGGACAGCAGTGTGGTACAATGACACTCACAGAATCAAAAGGAACTAGCGGTACAATAGGTCGCTTAGCAGTGTATAGAATATCGTGCTTTGAATTGTGCAAATATTCAAGGTGGAAAGCCCGCGGGGTTGGGGGTCAGGACCCCCCTGGATTTTGGGTTTCCTATAGGCTTTGCATAGGGCTTGTATTGTAGTACCAGCGTTAAGCCACCCAGGACGCCCCCACCTGAATCAAGAAGAGATCTCCAGCCATGTAAAGACTAACAGATCATTTTCCTCTCAACTTGCTCCTTAATATCTCGTGGGGATGTCCCAATCCTTTGTATGCATACCTGAAATTTGTAGCGGCTGCCTCCCTCTTCCCTGACCCCGAGAACTTTACTTGAGTTGCCAATACCAGGTTATAAAAATACCCAAATGAAAGACAAAGTCTCCCGTCTCAAAATGTATAACCACCCCTCCGTTCTGCGCACCGCCAGTTCCTGCAGTACCTGTCGGACGGCGGCCTGGACATCGCCGGCTTCGAGGCGTGGCTCGCCAAAGAGCTGGGCTGGGACTCGGTGGCACGGCCAGCCGGCCAGCTGGGCGACTTCAAGTCCCTCGTCGACGAGTTCCTGGCGCTGGTCGACCAGGACGCGCTGGTGGCGTGGGCCGTGAAGACTCTGGCCACCAACGCCGACGCACAGGCGCTGGTGGCTCGTCTGCAGAAGCCCGAAGCAGCTGCCACCGCCGCTTACTTGGAGAAGAACACCCAGTACCAGGCGCTGCTGCAGTTCATGCGCGACGACAACATCGACATCGACGCCATCATCGACGCCATCAAGAAGGCGCTCGGGTGGGACACCGTGACTTCCGCGCTCATTGTTCCAGTTGGCGACCTCAAGTCCCTTCTGGACGACTTCTTGAAGCAAGTCAACTTCGACGCCATGGTGGCGTTGTGGAAACAGAAGGAGGCCGCGTCCGATGCTGACCTCATGGAGGTCATTGACTACCTTAAGTCGGCAGACTTCAAGGCCATCTACGACTACATGCATGCCAGCGCGGCGGACAACGACTTCCCTAACGTAAGTTTACAGTATGATATGATTAGGCATGTTGATGACAAAATAGAAAAGTTGAGGATATCTTTAGTTTAGCTTGATTTGATCTGTTGACCTTCGCTTGCATTCGTGTTGTTCGAACACGTTCGTTTATGGTACCCTTCCGCGCTTTCCCGAAAACTTATCTACGTTACCCCCGTGTCTCCCAGAGTCCCTTAGCATGGTTAGAATTTACAGTGTGGCAGACATTACTGAAGCCACATCAGTTTTTTAGTCCTTCAACCAGCTCGATAAATATATTCTAAAACATGCATACTAAACTTCATCCCAAAGAAGCTCTCGCTTTGTGAAACGATATCACGTTCCATGAAGTCATTATTTAGACATCAGTCACAGCAAAGCCACGTTTAAGAAGGCACCGAACAAACCTAGCCCCCTCCTCTCTCCTCCATTCACGTGTTTTACCACTATAGATCCTTCTCTGTCTGACCTATTTATACACCACCTCTTAATTTCATGTGGGCGACCGCTGTTGCGAAAGATGCGTTAGGGATTGCCGTCTATGGCTTCCAAATATTAATATGAATAACTTGGTTGCAATCGAAATATTGAGAAAGAGACTGAGATAGCTACACTTGATGGTGGCAGCTAAAACATCTTCTATAGGAGCTCCGTATCTTTGATAGGAGCTCGGTTGTGCTGAAGGCAGTGTCGCGCACTGGCATTCTTAGAATGGAAGGGCACTAGTGGTGACATGGACCGTTTAGCAGTGTCACGATGGCGCGTTTTAAGATGTATTAAGATGAGTAAGCCTTTTCCCGAAAATCCGGTTACTTAGTTCAAGGTTATCTAGTGGAGGCTGCCCCGATCTTGTATTTTCCCTGCCCGAGGCATATGAATTCCGGCAGAAGTATAATATTCCACCTCGAAGCGCTGGACGTCGCAGCTCTCGTATATCCTCAGGCCATTTGGAGCTGATGCATCCCTCTTCCCTGACCCCGAGAACTTTACTTGAGCTGCCAATACCAGGTTATGAAAATAGCCAAATGAAAGACAAAGTCTCCCGTCTCAAAATGTATAACCACCCCTCCGCTCTGCGCACCGCCAGTTCCTGCAGTACCTGTCGGACGGCGGCCTGGACATCGCCGGCTTCGAGGCGTGGCTCGCCAAAGAGCTGGGCTGGGACTCGGTGGCGCGGCCAGCCGGCCAGCTGGGCGACTTCAAGTCCCTCGTCGACGAGTTCCTGGCGCTGGTCGACCAGGACGCGCTGGTGGCGTGGGCCGTGAAGACTCTGGCCACCAACGCCGACGCACAGGCGCTGGTGGCTCGTCTGCAGAAGCCCGAAGCAGCTGCCACCGCCGCTTACTTGGAGAAGAACACCCAGTACCAGGCGCTGCTGCAGTTCATGCGCGACGACAACATCGACATCGACGCCATCATCGACGCCATCAAGAAGGCGCTCGGGTGGGACACCGTGACTTCCGCGCTCATTGTTCCAGTTGGCGACCTCAAGTCGCTGTTGGACGACTTCTTGAAGCAAGTCAACTTCGACGCCATGGTGGCGTTGTGGAAACAGAAGGAGGCTGCGTCCGATGCTGACCTCATGGAGGTCATTGACTACCTAAAGTCGGCAGACTTCAAGGCCATCTACGACTACATGCATGCCAGCGCGGCGGACAACGACTTCCCGAACGTAAGTTTACAGTATGATATGATTAGGCTTGTGTATGATAAAATTGAAAATTCGAGGACATATCCGATGTAGCTCGATTTGATCTGTTGGCCTTCGTTTGCATTCGTGTTGATCGAACGTGTTCGTTTATGGTACTCTTCCGTGCTTCCCCAAACACTTGCCTAAGTTACCCTCGCGTCTTCCAGCGTCCCTTAGCATGGTTAGAAGTAACAGTGTGGTAGATATTGCTGAGGTCTCATCAAGTTTTTTACAACCCTCCGACCAGATCAATGAATATATTCTACACCATAATACTATACTTCATCCCAAATATGCCCTCACGCCGTGAAACAATATCACGTTCCATCAAGTCATTATTAAGAACTCAGTCACAGCAAAACCACGTTTAACAAGGCACCGGACAAATCTAGCCCCCCTCTCTCTCGTCCATTCACGCGACTTCCCAATTTAGGTCCTTCTCTAATAACTAACTTATTTATACATATACCACCCCTTGTTTTCATGAGGGCGAACACTGTTGAGAAAGATCAGGGATTGCTGTCTAGGGCTTCCAAATATTAATATAGATAAGTTGGTTGCAATCAAAATATTGAGCAAGAGACTGAGATAGCTACACTTGATGGTGGCAGCTAAGAACATCTTCGAAAGGAGCTCCGTATCTTTGATAGGAGCTCGGTTGTCCTGAGGGTTGTGTCTCACACTGGCATTCTTAGAATGGAAGGGCACTAGCGGTGACATGGATCGTTTACCAGTGTCCAGATGCCACTTTTTAACATGTATTTAGATGAGAAAGTCCTTTTTCCCACAAATCCGGTTATCTAGTTCCCGGTTATCTAGTGGGGATGTCCCGTCTCTTATTTTCCCTGCCCGAATCATCTAAATTCCGACAGAAGTATAATATTCCAACTCACACTTTGGTATAACTTTACACCATTGCAGCTGATGTCTCCCTCTTCCCGGAACCCGAAAAATTTCCCTCAGCTGCAAATACTAGATCATGAAAATAGCTAAGTGAAAGACGAAGTCTCAATATGTATAACCATTCCTCCGTTCTGCGCACCGCCAGTTCCTACAGTACCTGTCAGACGGCGGCCTGGACATCGCCGGCTTCGAGGCGTGGCTCGCCAAAGAGCTGGGCTGGGACTCGGTGGCACGGCCAGCCGGCCAGCTGGGCGACTTCAAGTCCCTCGTCGACGAGTTCTTGGCGCTGGTCGACCAGGACGCGCTGGTGGCGTGGGCCGTGAAGACTCTGGCCACCAACGCCGACGCACAGGCGCTGGTGGCTCGTCTGCAGAAGCCCGAAGCAGCTGCCACCGCCGCTTACTTGGAGAAAAACACCCAGTACCAGGCGCTGCTGCAGTTCATGCGCGACGACAACATCGACATCGACGCCATCATCGACGCCATCAAGAAGGCGCTCGGGTGGTGAATATCAAATTATAATTTTTATTGATAAATGAAAAATGTACCGCAAAATTAGTGACCGAACGTGGGTGCAGAATGATCTGATCGCAACCGCAACACAGTGCTCAGCTTTCCCTGTTCGATGTGAGATGTTGTGTAAATAAATATAATTCGTGTCTTTTGAGACGGACATTTAGTTTACCCGTGCGAGACTTGACTGTTTCTGAGGAGACATTTCTGCTCCTGAACTGGGAATAGGACGAGGAAGAGTACAAGCCATGTAACAGGCGTTTGTCAGCCATCAATAGCGCTCGTGCTCAAATGGTTACGAGTGTCCCTTAGGAAGGGGATGGAAGGTTCTAAGACTCTCTCATTTCAGTGGATAACTTTTTTCACTAGCCTCGCATGGCAGCGCGGATAGAACTCCCTGCCGTGAGAATGTGCCAGTTTTGTCACTTTGCAAGGCAATAAAATTAAATCAATTGTCCAGAAGTTCTTGATTATGTGTCATATACCCTTCAATAATCCACTTGCATGCACCTAATGTAAAACATACATGCACTTGTTGTAAACCCGGGTGCCACATTGACATAGCTCCTATGCACATTGTTGGGCCTGCTTCAACCTTAGAGTTAGGTCGGTGGCTAAGATTCTCCATCTTTTACGAAGAAGGTATCTCGGATTCACGCATCATGCCTCTTACCGTGCTGGTGGACCCCATAGCGACAACCAGGGCCGTGTGTCAACAGCCTCGCTCCTCTGTCGTCAGTCACTCCGGTCACCAGATGCACAGCTGTACCAATAATGACCCGCCGGAATCACCGCTTTTGGTGGCTAGGGACCCGTAGGCACCACCCACGCACCAATGACACTCCAGCAGCATGATGAAAGACGAGGCCCTCCTTGTCCACAGCTGAAGGCTTCTTGTGACCAAAGCTGAGTCCAATGTCAATTGTAGTCTCCATGTGGTGAAATGGACCTTGCCTGTGTTCACCTGGGTACCCTCCGGCCACCTGGGGACTTGAGACCAGCCGGAACCCCTGTGGCGTAGATGGGAAGATCACGCGTCCTCCGGCCAACTGGGGACTTGGGACCAGCCGGGTCTTTGTGGCGGTAGATGGGGTAATCACGCATTCATGAGGCGGGTACCCTCCAACCAACTGGGGACTTGGGATCCGCCGGGTTCCCTGTGGCGGTAGATGGGGAAATAATGCGTCCTTGAGGCAGGTCCGGCTCGCCTGTAGTCAGCTGGGAGGGGGGGTACCTAAGAGGCTGGTTTGCTTTCTCCACCAGCTGAGCACATGTATAGCTGTGGGGTCCCTATGTCTATCAACTCATCCTCAGACCAGGGCGCCCATGACGGCTGGCGGTGCTACCTCGAGCTGGGCCGGATTTTTTCTTGCCAAAGGAGCTCTCTGTAGTTGGGCAGGTTACCATGCATGAAGTTGCAGCTCTCCGACTTCCAGCGGGACCTTTTCTGACAATTATAGGCCCACTTCACGGAGAAGGTTTCTAATCTTAGGGCAGTCTGGCCACCTGAGACCAATTAGGGTCTAACTGTATAAATCATAGGTAGGTCACTGAAATCCTTCAAGGACATTCCTGCTCAGTAAGGGTCACTGTAACTGTCGAGTCCCCCTGCAATCAGTCAGGACCTATGAAGGAAACCTGGTTACCGGATCGGGATTCGGAAACTAGCTGGAGGGTAGCAGAGGAGCTCCAGAGGACCAAAAGAACAGCTTACTCCCGATCTGTAATCCAAGCTTCCCCAATGGGTTAGGCTGACGACACAAAACATCAGTCGGAAACAGGTTTTGACTAGCAGTAAGGATCCTTGGATAAGCACCATAACCCACTATCATTAGACACTATACTGCGACTCCGATCGTTGGCAGGTGGCTCTACTGACTCAATAATACAGCAGGTATGGCCTGGACAACCACAGTCCCCATGTAGGGCGGTCTGTTTCTTCCGAGGCCTCTGCTGAACACAGGGGAGTCGCGACTGGATTCGTAAGAGCCCCCCGATGACAGGAGACCAGGGACGGCGGATTCCAGGGTGCAAGTGGTGCAGTTGCACCACTCGATTTTTTCAAGTGGTGCAAAAGTATCTTTTTGCACCACTTGTTTAGGCTTTGTCCAGGGAGGCGCCCCCCCAGCCCTCAGCCGGCGCCCCCGGCCGGTCAGAGAAAATCAAGCCTAATTACCGCCTACCTGAAGAGGTAGGATCCTCTGTGAAAAGACATTTTCATACATGAATGACGCACCTTGACATCAAAACTGCGCCCTGGAAAGCAAAAGGTGCCCCCCTTGAGTAAAGGCGCCCTTCTGGATAGCATAGGCGCCCTTGAAAAGCGTAGGCGCCTCCTGGACAGCTGAGGCGCCTCCGAAGAAGAGAAACGGCGCCCCTAGATATCACATGCGCCCCCTGGTTAGCACAGGCACCTCTTGACAGCAAAAGGCGCCCCCCCCGCAGAGAAAAGGCGCCCCCTGGACAACATAGGCGCCCTTTGATAAGAAAGGTACCCCCTGGAGAGATAAGAGAGAAACCCCCCCTCCCGAGAACAACGGCGGCAGGGACGGCGGATTCCGCAGGACAGGGTGTGCAGTTGCACACCTTGAAAAAATGATGGTGTACAATAGTATATTTTTGCACACCTGGTTTTGACCTCGTACGGAGAGGCCCTCACGGATTTGGGTGGCACCCCGGATTTTGCCGCCGCCCCCGGCCGGTCAAGAGAAAATCAGACACATCGCCTGTCTGAAGGGGTAGTACCCTCTGTGTAAAATAAAATACACTTTCAAATATGAATGGCGCCCCCTGACATCAAAGCTGCACCCTGGACAGCAAAAGGTGCCCACCCCCTTGAGTAAAAGCGCCCCTCTGGATAGCGAAGGCGACTTCTAGACAGCAGAGGCGCCCCTAGACAGAAAAAGGCACCCCCAATTGAGGAGTAACGACGCCCCTGAATAGCATAGGCGGCCTCTGGTTAGCACAGGCACTCCTGTACACTAAGAGGCGCCCCCTCCCCCCATAGAGCAAAGGCGCCCCTCTGGATATAATAAGCTCCCTTTAATAGCAATCGCGCTCCCTGGACAGCAGGGGCGCCCTCTGGATAGGATAGGCGCCCCCAAAACAGCAAATACGCCCTTTGATACCAAAAGCGCCCCATGGACAGAATACACCCTCTGGATAGCATAGGCACCCCTGGACGGCAGAGACGCCCCTAAAGAAGAGCAACGGCACCCTGGGATAGCATATGCGCCCCTGGTTAGCACAGGCACCCCTGGACAGCAAAAGGCGGCCCCCGCCCCCTGAGTAAAGGATCCGGGTCTCTGGATAGCATAGGTGCCCCTGGATAGCGCAGGCGCCTCCTGGACAGCAGAGACGCCTCCGAAGAAGATCAACGGCGCCCCTTGATATCATATGCACCCCCTGGTTAGCACAGGCATCCCTGGATAGCAAAAGGCGCCCCCCCGAGAGCAAAGGCGCCCCCTCTGGAAAGAATAAGCACCCATGGATAGGAAAGGCGCCCCCTGGAAAGGACAGCAGAACATTTTTTAAGGAAAACTCAGTGGAGGGGGGGGCGGTGGAGATTTTCTTGTGCTGGCCATTATAATGTCTTCGAGGGATCAAACCCCCCATTTGGAGGGGGCGTTAATAAAATTTAGACGTGCTAGTGTTAAAAAATGTCTCCTAATTTTTGTTATTCCATATTCTAAAGATTAGAGATGCTGCCCAGGACTGCGGTTTTTTTCAACGGAAAAAGGCCAAACCGGGTTAGCGAAAAGGCCAAAAGGTTCAAATTGTATTTGCACTAAAAAATCTTGTTTTTTTATAAATTTCGTCCAAGTTCTTCCCAGTACGGCTGTTGGAGTCTGAGTCTCATTAAAGTCCTCAAGGGACTTGTCACGGAGACCCCGACCCCACCACCCGAACGAGTAACGCCCACAATGAAGGGTTGATTTAGAAGCCAAAGTTTAACCTCCCACAAAGCACAGGGATGGCCGCCTCGCTCAGGTCACCCTCTCATCAGTCAGTTGCCAGCCGACCTACGTCGGGCAAACGATTGAGCGCCGGAGCGTCTCAGGGGAACCGATCTCAAGCCTGGACATGCACTGCCACTGCATGCTTCTCAGCAGCGGGCCGGAGCCCGACGCTCTACCAACCGAGCAACTGGGGCGGCCAAATGGCCAAATAAATACCACAAAAGCCATATTTGAGGCTAAAACGAACCCTACCGGGTGTCATAAACCCACAGAAAAAGGACAGAGCACTCTTGTATCACTGCAGTGAACAGTGCACTGTATAAAACTAAATGTTGATAATTTGATATTGACTTGAGGAAATATTTTCTAGCACACTGCCCATTTCATAGGAAGCCAGGAGTGCCCTTCCAATCCCGCGTGGCCACCAAATAAGTTTATCCACATAACTAAAAAAAATGTTAGCATCATCAATTATCTTGGTCGCACCACTCCCCGCTAACATTTGATATTTTCCTGTTTTTCTGTGAATTGTTTGCTCTTGAACAGTGACGGATCCATAGGCAGATCCAGGATTGCCAATCGGAGGGAGCACCTTCCCGGGGGCGCCATCCGGAGCAGGGGGCGCCACTTTTGACCGGAAAAACCTACCAGGTGGGCGTAAAATCCTATCGGTGAGCACCGATTTTCCCATCCTGGGGGAGAGTGGGAAGCGCCACTTCAGGCGAGTGCCATCGACCTTTCAGGGGGGCGCCGTGACCATTTCAGGGGGCGCCGAGGATCGATCGGGGGCTGCATCTGCCCCTCCCCTTTGCCCCCTGGATCCGCGTATGGGCGGATCTAGAATTTTAGTAAGGTGGGGGGAAACGCGGAGCCTCAAAGTGGGCACTTTACCATCAACTTTTCACCCAAAGGGCGCCTATGGTATTCGGTTTTCGGTTGCCGTCATTTTGGTGGATCGTATTTTTAACAACGTCCTATCCCACCCTCTCCCAGCCATAACAGTTTGTACCAGCCAAGCAAGATGCCTATTTGGCGTGATATTTGAAACAATGAATTGCTTAACAGTTCAGTCCACACTTTTTTCGGCACCTCTTGAAAAATCTGTAACTGCCACTAGGTCATGGAGAAATTCAAGACACTTGGGAAGATGCAACAGCTGAACATAAAGGTATATATCTGAGGATTTTTCTATTAGTGAAGAGGGGTTAAGTTTATTTTAATATCAAATATGATAAGCATCATTTTGCCTTTCCACGTGGCCAAGATTCGTAAGATAATGGTGAGAGGACATTGAAAATAATCGCAGCGAATGTGAACCTGGCCTGTGCGCTGTCCAAGAAAATTATCTCAGCGGAAAAGCTTTTAAGTTGTAGGAAATACAAACCGGACTTTAACCCACATTATTAATTGCTCCTAAAAAATAATGTTTGAACCAGATGGCAGACTCAAGGAGATATAAGGGAAGTTGAAACGTTAAGATAAACACAGAATGAAGTATGTGGGCATTTTCCATCGACCTTTATCTATATTCTTCAATTCATCAGCATGGGAGAATTGCTCTTGTGCGTGAAATTTCGGAGGTGTTAAGAGAATTTCGGTAGCCATGTGATTGAATGCTGAAATAGATCATGCCATAGGCATGTGTGATTTGTGACATAAATGGGCTCTACTAGAATAAAAAGAAAACAGTTTCAACGTGTCCAAGTACTCTCTTGATAAATTGATAACTTTTTTCGTTTATTGGCTGTAATTTGCGCGTTTAATGAGCATGTGCAGTGTTCAAATTGAAGTGAAAAGACCATTCAGATTGATAAAACGAGTATATTTTGTCACTGACCATCCACTTATACCATCAACCATCGCCTTCAGGTCAAGTTCAGGACTCATTTAAGAGAAGAGGTGAGCGTGCACTGTGCATGCCCAAATCGAGACACAGCCGCCCTCCCGATGGACAGACCGCGCAGAAATACGTCCTCGTCGCGTTTGATTTCGCGCACGCTCACGACGTAGTGGACCACCACCTGCTACGCGTTCGCCTGCTGTAGATGGGGCTGTCAAATTGCACGGTGGCCTGGATTTGGCAGTGACTCCGGGACCGAAGAGTCCAGGTGGAACTAAATTGTGTGCTTTCCAGTGAGCGCATTTTCCGAACTGGCCTGCCGTAAGGAAGTGTCTTATCGCCAGTTTTATTTTGTATGGGCGGCTCGGCTGGTAGACGCACTCTGCGCGGTTCCCGGATGCTCCCCTACATGTACGCCGATGATACGGCGGCTCTCTGCACGGGCAACAACATCCAAGTCGCCAAGGACCGGGCGCAATAAAGCTGCTGCTGGCACCCTCATGAAGTGGACCCGACAGCACAAAATGGTGGTATCAGGAGCCAAGATCCAAGTATTGGTGATGTCCCAGTGGGCCAGAGACGCCGATCCCTTCAATTTTAAGGTCGACGGGAAGTCTGTCACTGCTGGAGACACCCTACAGCTACTTGGCGTCACCATCGATCGGCTCCTCAATTTCGGTCCACACTGTAAGAGACTGTGGGAGAAGGTCCACCCCCGCATCTCCCACCTACGTCAACTGTCCGGCTGCAACTGGGGGCTGCACGAACAGCACCTCCGAACCGTCGCTACTGGCTACGTGAGAGGAGCAATGGAGTAAGCGGCCGCAGCGTGGCTCCGCGCCACACCGCCATTTCATGTCGAGCTGCTGGAACGCAAAATGAAAGCGTCGGCGCGTATCATCACAGGATGCACCCACTCCACTCCCAGCCGAGTTAAGACTCCCCGCGTAGCGGCCAGAAGGAGGGTACTCGCGACCCGACTGCTGGTGAAATTCCATACCCTGCCGCCAGAAAACCCTCTGTGAAGACGTGCGGAGGCGACAGCGCCCTCTCGACTCTCCTCCGTGACCGGGTGGCGGCAGGTGGGCAAAGACATGTGGGATCAAGCAGGCATCTCCCTCCCCATCGAGTCTTTCCTTCCTCGACGTCTTCTACTGTGGGTATCAGGAGAGTGAGTCACATTTCAACTAGACGTGGGCCCACTGACATCAGGAGCGCCACCTGTCCGGAAGAAGCGAGTAGCTCTCCCCCACCTCGCTTCCCTGACTCAATGTGCCACATGGGTGTGGACCGACGGGTCAGTGCACGGAGGGGTCACGAGCGGGGGAGCTGGGTCTTCATCGAGTCACCAGACAGGAGTCCAGCATGAGCTCAGGCGACCAGCAGGCTCGCTCTGCTCGAGTTCTCAGGCTGAGATGGTAGCCATCCAAACTGCCTGTGTCTTCCTACTGGACTAATCAGTGCACACAGAAGATCCAGTCATCTTCAGCATGGCCTGCCAAGGTGACGACGCATTATAGAAATAAAATGGCTTCAATGTCTGCAGATAAGACAGCGAATCGGTAAAAATCGCAAACTTCCTCACCATGAGCTTAGACACCTGGTCCAAACAGCAAAAAAAGGAGTACAGCTCTGAAGTAAAAATGGATCCTTCGTAAAGCAAACTAGAAAACTTCTCAACATCGTCACCAACAAATGCACGCCCTGTACCATTGTCACTTTCTTTTGCAACCGTCTATATAGAAACAGACATGGTTTTCGAACGGCTCCGCAAACAAGTTCATAAATTACTGGCGCGTCGGTTCAGGAGGCAAATTTTTGCTTTGTTGGCGTAGGTTGTGTTCGTGTTAACTGTCGAGATGAGCTATGGTTCAATAACAGCTGCTTCATGTGGTTCGACGAGATTGCTGTCGATACCAGCCTGTGCCAGCCAGGCACAGACTCTCACTCCCTGGTGACGGGTTGCAAAACGCGAGCCACTGTCTATCTGACTGAGGTAGGCGTCGCCAAAAAAATGTTTGGTATGTGGGGCGTGTTGGTGGCTTATTTTAAAGGGAACGTGGCACCTTGGTAAAATCCTGGAATTTTGTGTAATTAGGCGTACTTTTAGCCCAAAATAATGAAACCACTCATGATGTCTCTGAAAAATGTACAACAAGCTCAATGCTTTTATTTTTAAAATACTCCTCTAGAAAAATGAATAAATATCTGCCTCTGGATGATGTCATGATCTGGCAACCACTACCATACTCGAAACACTTCAAGGGCTTCGATTGGCTGATGCTCATCGTGATGTCAGCATATGTCGTCACACCAGCAGCTCACAACAATGGCCGCCTGGCGAGAGGTACATGAGAGGTACATTTCGGGTAGGTTTTAGTTTTTTCTACGGAAAAATCGAGTTCCAAGACAAATGATATATAGAGCACCTGGTTTTCCGATTTGCTTTACAACTTGGCTATATCAGTTAAAATCACGTTCTAAAGGTGCCACATTCCTTTTAATGGCTTAATGGAAAGCGAGTATCTTACTGCGCATCTGTAGCGGTATTTCATTGATTTCCACTGGCATGCTTATTATGGGTGAAGCTTGGAACGCTCCTGTTACTATTCTGATAGCGAGATGACGGACATATCGATAATCTTTTTCGCGGACTAAGGAGTGGCCTCATACGCAACGCCGGTCTGCGACCTGGGATAACCCCCCACCGGCGCAGGAGAGCCGCATGACAATGTGCTGAAATCAACCATATTTCATTCTCAATGTATCTCTTCATAAGCCTGTAGGTCAGTGCCATCATTCTTTTCTTTGAAATAAATAGTAAATATCCCGCAGTCAACCCCGGATTCGAGACAGGGCACCCCTCATCACGAGACAGGACCTCTAACCACTAGACCACTGCGCCACACTGTACCGACTCCCACTAACCCTACACCTGTGACCCGTCAGGAGGTCACTGGCCGGTATCACGCAATCAAAACGATGCCGTGATCGTGGCGCCGGGTGTTGTGTTCGTACAGAAAAGGCATGGTATAAAGCTGCTTCTAGAAGACGAACCAAACATTAGATTCGCCTAGAATCACTTGTATCGGCGACCCAGGACCCTAAGCTAGCTTTATGCCAAATTGCATCCACTTCCATTCATTTTGAGGACTTGAAACCATGGTGAGAAGCAAACATGTTCCGAGAAATTTAGCTCCTTGAAATACCCTTTCGGACGAATTACTCGAAAGCCGTTGGAGATAAGTGGGTAGTGTAAATGAATTGAATGACTGCAATTAATTTTCCTATTCAGTCATGTCAATTCTGAGCTTGTGAATGACATGTGCTCTGAACCGAAAAGCTGCAAATAAAAGGTTTTCTACTAAAATTATATTTATACATATAAGACAATGAATTTTGTTATCACGATATCCATCTCCGAATATTATCAGGCGGAAGCAATGTTCTTTCATTATTTGAAATGAAAAGTCAAATCGGCGCATTAGATCGCGAGAGATTAAGATTTAAATGAAATGAGCAAAAATGTAGTCCTCCGGCAAAATGGCAAAAACTAGGTCAGAATTTTACGTTTTCCACTGGAAACTATGCCTAAGCACAAGAAAATTGACGTAGCTGCCTCCACGTGGCTGTCTTTAAACTAACTGAAGCGTGCCTTCTGACATTTCGAGCTTACAAGTCGGCTGTCAAATTTCAATATCTTTTTTGCTTGTACTAGAAATACTGCGTTTTGGCGTAATAAATATTGTCGAACCAGTTCGAACTTTTTTTCTTAGGTGGCCTTGTTGCTTATTCAAAAGGAGGCAAATTTCAAGTTCGTCGCTTAAGAAATAAAATGATAAAAATGCAAAATTGAAAACATTTGTTCCAAAATTTCTCAAAAACTATTTTGAATTTAAATTTGGGGGCCTTAGTTTGGGCGTCTGGCGTAAAAGGGCAATCACCCTACACAATTTCAGAGCCCTGGTATCAACTGTCAGAACCGCCAAACGGCCAGAATAGAGCCTCTTGAGAAATATCAATCCGCTTCGCTCCATGGATTTCGTCATGCGGCTCTGACACAGCCGTACTCGATCTTCGGACGAACAAGTGATCTATACAGCATAAGAAGCTTATAACGTAGCGTATAACAATGAGCGTATAACGTGCGCATAACGTATATATAGGCGATAAGCGTATAACGTGTATAGCATGAGAAACATTTCTCTATCCGCACGGTATCTCATCCTCGTCAACACCTTCAGTATTTTCAGCGTATCGAAACATTTTTTGCGGAAATCCTTCAGGTGTGGCACATCGAGTGTGAAAGCAGGTGAAAGCTTATCGAGTGCGAGCCTGATAAATCTGGTTTCTGCTACAACGTCGCTCGGATTTCCGCGAATTTACAAAATCGGGTATTCAGTCTCAATGTCTATTATAAAAGTGCATGCAGTATGTCTTTGAAATTGAAAATTTCAGTCCATTGCGTGTGATGCATTGCTGCAATATGTCAAGGCCAAGCTGCAGCCGCCTCTGCGCAGCTGCTGTAGTAGACACTGTCACACATATTGTGAAGTCTTCAACGAAAAACACGTGATGTATGTTTGCGGGAAGTGTCTGCAATATCATTG